>OVBX01003482.1:0-16804 GCA_900406325.1 Erucastrum elatum | reverse complement strand
TCAAATCATCCCCCTTTTCGCCATTTGAAGACGCCAAGCTTTGTAATTCTTCCTACATTTCGAAATGATTTCAGCACAATGTGCGTTACTACAAAGCATATATTTGTTTAGCAAAGCATCTGAACAATAATGATCACAAGCGTAGGTAACTGATTAAATAAAATATCAATTCTAGTCTCTGATTCATGACTGATTGAGATTCAACACTCCTACAAGCCTCAGTAAGAAAATCACAGATCTCGAACCCTTTTGTTCTCCTAGTCTATCTAACAGCAACATCAAGAGTAGATACTACTATCCTTAGCTAATCGAAGTAATGTGAAACCTAGTAACGATGATGCTGATGAGATTTTGAATGGAGAAGCGATTGGGGAAGCGATTGGGGAAGTTACCTGCGAGGGAGGAGGAGCGACGGCGTAACCAAGATCGGAGGCGATGGAGAGAGCATCAGAGAATCCACCGATGCGCCGGATCGGTTTCTTCCCCACCCACGTCGAGTCGCTTCCCATCGACATTTCTCCGCAAGCTTTCCGGTGATAACTTCGATTTCAAATGTTTTTTTTTCTGGTTGTCGGAAATAAAAATAATAACAAATATTCAAAAGCTTTGGTTTCGGTTTATTATCGGTTCAGTAATTTGTGTTTTGGTTAATCAGGTTTGTCCAAAACCTCACTGAAGATATTAGTTTGGTTCAGTTCTCGGTTATTTTGGGTTTTTCTTTATTGAACCAACGTTTTAGATTTTGATTTAAACTTTTAAAAAAATTGGATAGTTACAGTTAAATTGGGTTGATTTGGTTAAGAATTGGATAAAAGAAATTCATGAGAACCAACCTAACTGACTACCAAATAACCACCATATTTTAAAATATTTTCAATCTAAACCATATTCAAAACTGGATATGGACCGGAAGCGGGAATCTTGTTCAATTCAGTTCGATCGGATATTAATCCCAGGGTTGTAAATATAGTAATACATTTTCAACATAACAGAAGCGAACTTGGTTGGGGTTGGCCGTTGGTCTTGTTAAGTGTATCATCTAGTTGTTGTTAAGCTTCAGTTGTACGAGTTATTGTAATTTGGATTGAGTACAATTTAAATTTTGTTCAATACAAAGAAGATTTCAGAATGTTTTAATGACAGGTATAAAAACGCTATTGGATTTTTTTAAACGTTTTTGAAAATTCACGTTTGAATAATATTGGAAATCTCTAGCTAAAAAGTAGAAACCAATACAAGTCTCACATATATAGACTGATCTAAAATTCACTTTAATGATGACCCAAGAGGATATCATAAAAACTAGTACTAGTTGATGTATTGATGGCGGGTAAGAACTGATAGTTGATGTATCATAAAAACTATTTGATGTATTAATAGCTAGAACTGGGACACATTGACCAAGGGCACGTGCTTGAATTCCAAAATTTCTTCGACTGTGGCGATCCAATCAAGTAGCTCTTCAGCCGTTGGGCCACCATTAAGCTCAGGGATTTCAGTTTTGAAACTTTGTTCCCATCGTTCCTCCTTGTGGGGAAAATTTTGAACGCAAGCTCTATTGCGGCCGAGTACTGCAAATGGGTTTTCATATCAATCGTTTCCAGGAGGGTTATCATCTTCACGTTCTTCAGCCTGTGCATTATTCCGTTGTGTGACCAAAGCTTGCATTGCCTGGCTGAGTTGAGCAATTTGCTCGTGCATCTGTTCCATGGTTTGTTGAATTTCTGCTTGAGTTTCTTTGCGTGTGCGGGACATGAAGGTGGAAGGATTGTTTTGCACTGATACCAACCTGATGGCGGTTAAGAACGATAGTTCAGTTCAAACTAGGAATTTCAATTGAAATCTCTAGAGACTGCTAGTACTTGAAGAAGATGAATTTAATCAAATCTTGTTCAAGATTTTTCGAAATAGATTGAATTGAATTAAATCTCTCTTAAGGTATAGGGATCCATCATCAAAGCCTCAAATGACTTATGAAGATTATTCCCATTTGAAAGAGGAAAGCAATAAGACTTATCGAAAAGGAAACAATGCTAAACTTTAGAAAAGGAAATATCTTACAAACTGATTTTAGTCAAAGAAAAAACATAACAAACTGACTTTTTTATGCTGATTTATTATGACATTGCAACTATGAGAGAGATTACAAAGATGATTAGATAACCGACAATACTACATACCCTATGAGATCTACACATGATTGCATCACTTGAGCCGTCCTATGAAAATTCACTTCTGACCAGATTTACTTGCACCATGTTGAAGATCTCTTGTACGCATTTCTTTCGTATTCTGCATTAATAATTTGATCTTTATGGGACTTGAAACATGGAGTTTCTGAAATCTGTAAAAAATTGCATAGTTTTGAATTCAAACTCCAGACCTGTGTATAGAAGCTTTAAAACCTTAACCAAACTGACTTTAGTCAAAGAAAAAAAACATAACAAACTGATCAAGGAAGTCTTTGACATCAAAGTCATTAAGGGCTTCTACATCTGTGCCTAAGTTTATTGATGGGTATAACCATATTTTTAACGAGAAAATCTTTTAGATAATCACTTCGAGTTTATTTTCAAAAAATAGCATCCGAAGAAAATGATCCAAATAAGTTTTATTGAAAGGTAATATGCATTAATATCCCTCAAGATAACTAACCCTAAACTCAGTGTTTAAAGTTAAGAAATAGAGTTTCATGTGTGGGGTTCTAAAATTTTAAAAGAAAAAATTAATAGTAAAAATTAATAAAAATAACAATTTTAAATATGGTTTCAAAAAGCATTTTCAAATTTCAAAAAAGAAAACTGGAAATAAGAAGTTTCAATAAATTAGAAAATTTCAAATTTGAAAACATATAATTGAAAATTATTAAAAACCATTATCTATTTTTATTATTCATTTATATTTATATATCTATAACTCAATTAGTATATTTTTTTGTCCCTTTAATAAAACTAGGTGTTTCGCCCGTACATGTGAGCTCAAATTTTTTATAATTATTTATTAATAAAATTATATAAATTAAAATATTATAGTGATAAATTATTTATATTTTCTAACAAATTATTATATATTTTTCAATTTTAAATTCTTACGTATTGGTTGTTAAAATATTTTTGTTTAAATTATATTCATTATTAAAAATTAAATTTTAAAAGTTAGTTAATATTCTCTTTTCAATTATATAAAATTAAAAAAATACCTGATTAATATTTAGTTATGTGCTTTTCTGTGTTTTAACCTTTCCATTAAAATATATTTTTTAAGATAACAATGCAATATTTAAGAATTATCTTTTATTTAAAATATATGTTTAGGTTTTGGATAATTCTTCTTATTATTAGTTTTAATTATTCATCTTATCAGAATAATTGAAATTTGTTTCTTTTTTGCAGATAATTTATAAATTTTATTCATTAAAGGTATAAATGATATTAAGCAGTCTAACTTTTTATATGAGTGGTTTGTTACAAAAAATCACTCCGCAAATAATAGTTTAAATTTTTTTGGTCATTTTTGTAGGGATTCTTTTGGTGCCAAAAAATGATTATTTGAAAGAATTGCTATTTTTTAAGAGAATAAGAAATGTTCAAAAACAAATATAGGAAAGACAAACATATGCCTTAGAAGAAAAGAATTTTTTTGAGAAAAAGAAGTTGAACAGGTCTGTCTTTTGTTAAATTTAAATATTTGATCAGAATATTTTACAGTGTTTCCTTTTACATGTTTTTGTTGGGTGTGGTGTGTGTAGGCTTCACGTTTACGTTTATGATCATCTAGTGAAGAAGAAACTGTATTACACTCCTAAGTATTTTATGACTGAAGGCTAAGTCTCTCCCTGGATCCAAAACCCACTTCTGAATCTATGTTTTTGTCCAAGTTAAACCGTTTCTTGTTTCAATGGATCGATATTGACTCTATGGAGTTTCTTTGCTGTGTTGTGTGGATGATGCAGCCATTGATACTCTTGGTGGGTTTCTGTTCGAGTGGTGGTCTATGTTCTAGAATATCAACAATGCTAAGACGAAAGAGAAGGGTGCTTAGTCTGTTGTAGATTATGGGTTTAACATTTACATATATAATTATCTGGCGAAGAAGAAACTCATTACATTACTAAGTCGTTCATGTCTGAAGTGAAAGTCTCTCCGGATCATGTTGGTCTAATTTTTGTCCTGTTGGTTTCTTTTGGTTATTCTGATTCAAGCTGTTTTTGCTTCATTGTGTATTGGGTTTTAAAGCTAAGTGATTGACTTGAATTGAATCGTTGAAGTTTATTTGTTGTGTGGGTGATGTAGCAATTGATACTCCTGGTGGGTTTCTGTTCGAGTGGTCGTCTATGTTCTGGGACATCTACAGTGATAAGACCAAAGAGAAGCATGCTGAGTCTGTTGTAGCGTATGGGGGGTTGAAGTTGGAAGCTGGAGACGGAGAGTAACGTAAGCAGCGATGCAGCTGCAAGAACTCCAGGTGCTAGCAACTGTAAGCTACATAATTCCATATGTTTGTGATCTTTTAGGCTCTTCATTAAAAAGTTTGGTGTATTGATTCTCTCTTGATGTCTTCATGCGCAGTTATATGCTTTTCTGCTGGAGTCTATTGTTCTACAGAGCCACCATCCTTATGTATAGAATGCCACAACATATCTATTCATAAAGATACCATTTTGGCTACTTCTCACAAAAACCTTAAGTTCAGGAGGCGCTCGATTAAGTTCAAGAGGCTCTTTGATTTAGTTCAAGAGGCGCTCCAATTCAGTTCAAGAAACCAAGGTAAGATATCCTACACATCTCTCCATGTCTGAAAAAAAATGCGGGACTGTCTTGAAGTCAGAGATTATCTAGAAGGAAATACCAGTTTCATTGAAGACTTTTACAAGGTTGATCCATTTATTAGATGCAAGGGCACTAGAATACGTTGGGTTCTACATCTTCTCTTCCGGTTCTTTCTCACCTTTCACCATTTGGATTGCTTCTATTGTGTTTTGCTTTGGTATGATGTTCGGGATTCTCCGTTGTCGCCATTACATCCTATGAATTTTGATGTGCATGAGAACATATCAAACTCTTGAAGTTAATGTGATGTTTTTTATGAATTAGTCACCAACAACTATATGTATGTTTCTTTTAATACGTTCTTATGAATTCAGTAGCATCTTTGTTTTAAAAAATATAAATCGAGTATTAGAATTCATAAATTAAGAGAAAAATCTACTCATGAAAACCAAAGAAGAGAGAAGATATATAGAAACTGAGAGAGGCATAGATAAAATTTATCTGATCTTCTTCAACAAGATAATTCATGTCATGGATCTGACAAGAAAAAGTTGCGAAAATATTTTAAAATAGTTGCTTTGAAGAAATTTCTTATCTTAAATATTTTCTTAATAATTCTCAATAAATGTGATTTATATTTGAGAATATCCTTATGATCAACAAAAAAGATGATATGAATGAGGTGAGTTTAGTGTTATTCTGAAGTGATAAAATGCACAAGGTTTTTACATTTATTAAACTGAAAAGTGAAAATCTGCCCTCTAGCAAAGAAATCATGGTAAACATGCATGTAACTTTATCATACTAGTCAATGCATAATTCTATTGACCAACAAAAGTCAATCATAACTTATGTATGGTGATTTCAGATTATAAATTTTACCAAACATGAAATAAAAAGGTAGTTAAATACGATTAGGTGCTGTTTTCAGTTCAAGTTGGCCTTAAATTCATGGTCTACACTCGACAATACTAAATCTAGACCATTTGAATTAGTGAGTTTAATTTATAGGCTCGTTTTGAAATTAGATTTAGGATTCTCCTCTATAAAAGGTTCCTGAATTACGAAAGAAACACTTTTAAATTTTTTATTTATATGTCAACCATATCATTGATTGACTATAGTTGATACCACTTTCAAAATATTGTTGTTGACCACAAATTGATCATTTAAAGATTAAATATATGAAATCAACGTTAAAAATTCATATATATTGATTTCATTTTAAAATTATCAATGTTATAGATTTTATCTTTCAAAAATATATCTTTTACATTTTAATGCAGTTTTATTAGATATTAACAAAAAAATGTAAACTTTGAAAATATTAATTGTATTTAATAGATTTTGAATAACAAAAATTGTAGAAATAATTAATTACAAAAATATATGATTATAATCTGAATTAAATATATTTTAAATATTATGAAAACTCCAAAACATATAACATTTTGAAAACAAGTATAATCTATGAATGAGAAAGCCTATAACACCACTCTTTTCCTCGTGACAAAATGTGAGAGCATAAAACATTTAGTTATAAGTTGTAAAACCAAGGTTGAATATTATATACACTATTTTGAATCTACTTTCAAGTTTCACTAAAGATTTTCAATAAAATTCAAATCCATAAAGGACACAATTGTTGATTGAACAATACAATCGCTATTAAGAACCTCAAACGAAAGCAACACCGTCCGGTCAAGGTGAACATTTTCATTGCTATTACCATCTTCTTCTGCTTCATTTTGATTATGCATTTGCCTCCTTGTGGCCTGAACAGCTAAATTGTCGAAGCTTGAACCTGTTCTCCCTTGAGGTGGAGTCACACAATCCGAGTCTCTATGTGGCGGTTCATTACTTCCTGGTGCTTTTGGTAAAGAAGCTGCATTGTTACCAACTCAAAGGTCTTGAAGAGTCGCGAATGATTCCCTCTCTCGAAGAATCTCGTGCATGAAGGTGGTGCCACCGGTCTTAGACGCAGCATTTCCTTGACGAATGACGATCACAATTGGTCTCTTATACTAAGCAGATTCCTTAGACAATGTATTTCCAACCAAAATTACATAATCCTTTTTTTCTGCCAATGCCGCAAAAACAAGTTATAATGTTTTAAATATTTAAACGACTTCTAAAGCAAATTTGTATTGTATCTTGTTTTCTTATATAGTCTATAATGGACCCTTTGAACAGCCTATATTAAGATGGTCTTTAATGGGCATTGTCCTTAGTGGACACGGTCAATGTTTGTTTACAAAAAAGAATGGTCATTTCGACATAGATATTGGATGTGGTCTAAACCAACTAACAGCTCTAATTATATATGGTTTGTTCCCTCAGTTTCAGTTGATAAAAGAAGAAAAGAACAAGCAAAATCGACAACTATATAAATCAAAGGCGGGTAATTATCTATGCTGAATTCTCAACAAAACAGCAAAATCTAACTCATTCTTATCTTCAATGTCATGACGGAACCAGACATTGCTAAAAGCTGTTAATGTTTGATCTGTTAAAAAGCAGAATAAGGAATGTTTGCTCAAAAGAATTTTGAAGAAAACAAGCAAACAGCAAGATAGTGTTGAAGTATCAGCGTGGTTGGAGCAGGGACTTTCACGGCATTTCTGACAACTTATGTAACAGAGGTAACAATGTACCAGAACTGATTTGTGTTCCAGGAAGTGTGAAATTATGGTTTCAGAAGAGAAAGAAGTGAAGCAGATATGGTGGTGAGACGTTGCAAAGTTTCTGTTGCTGTGTGAATCATCGTGGTCCTTACTCCTTTCACAGTTCTTGAGAATTCCAAACTGCCTTTGAGAATTAACGACCAAATGGGGGAGACAAGACAATATCTCTGTTTTTTATTTTTTTCCTAAACTTAGATGGAGAAGAAATCACCAGTATATGCAATGGTGAAACAGTTGCTCGAAGTTAATTTTGTCTCTCCAAATTTATCAAAGATGCAATCAGGATATACAATCTAAAGCTTAAGAAAGAGAATACAAGCTTTGATAAAAGATGTCTCAGTTTAGTGTTTATTTTTGTGTCATGGATATAACTTCAAGAAAAATCAGATTGCTGAGTAAGGAGAAACGATGTAGAGACAGAGTTTCAAGTGACGTAACTGTCTCACAACATCAGAGCTAAAGTATTGTGTCAAAACATCCAACGGCAACAAGTCGTGGATTACAAGCAACAACTCTCTTCTGACTTCTCTAACCTCTTATATGTGCTTCCAACGATTTCAAATCATAACCAAAGATATCCTCGTACAATGACTAGTAAGGAACAACTATTCTGTAGTACTTACCTATCTTAAACCCAGGAGAAGTTCAAAACGAAGGGGAATCTATCATAAACTTTGTTCTATACTCGCAATCTCAATGCACCTAAGCTCGAGCCGTATCTACATCAACGAGGCGTAAAGAACTCCGGGTGCTTCAGAATCACCGAGTTACTCGAAATCTTCAAGGACACCAAACTCTGTCCGAGCATTCCGAACATGTTCGAGACGGATTCGATCCGTGTTCGACATCATAATGAGTTTTCGGAGCCTGATCGACACTTTTTTCGACAGGGTTTTGAGAGAGACGTGGGATAGATTAGGGTATAACCCAATTGGGTTTGGGTGGAGCTGGGTTTGACCGGGTAACTAACTTAAGTTATTGAGGGCTTTTCCGTATTTCCGCAGATTTTTTTTAATTAAAAAAATGATTTACTACAAAACGAGTATATTAGAGGTGTGTAACACAATTAGAATAAAACGGCGCTCCTTAATTAGAAAAATTATAACTTAGTTGCAAAAGATTGAAGAACGTCCCGCCAACGAGAGAGACGATACGATGGCTCGTGATTATCTAAAAGAAACATCCGATGATCTTGAAGTGTGTACAGAAGAAGCACTCTCTTACCTCGAAGGGTACAAGTGGGACTTCGATGCAGCCATGGAAGCTTCCCGCAACAAAACCTTGCCGTCCGTCGACGTTGATCCTTCACCTTCGATACCGCTAACCACGACTGAATCAAGTGGCGTTTTCAATCAGACACCGGAGAAACAGCCGCTCAACGAGATACGTATTCCATTGATGGGCTCGTCGCAGCGTCAAGATTTGCGTCAAGATTTAGTTGAAACGGAGAGCTCTTCTTCTAGGTAACTTTCTGTCTTCTCTTTTACGTATTCTTTTACCAAGAAGAAATTATATTGTCTTCGCAAACTTCTTGATTTAGGGCTTAGTGTACATTTCTTGATTCCCAAGAAAGCTGAATATGATGTGTGTTTGGTAGATTACGTACGATTTCTTGATGAATGTACGGTAACATAAAGTTTATTTTTCTACAACATACAGTAATAAGCCCAACATTAAGGAAAACATACTACTTAGTTTGTGGTTTAGGGCTTGAAATTCTAGTTTTTTTAGTTTTAATGTCTAGATAGTATTTAGACTTTTAGATTGTGTGTTTAGTGTTGATATTTATAATTTTGTTTTTAGTTTTTATAATATAGGATTTTGAATTTAAAACCTTAACTTAGGGTTTAGTGTACATTTCTTGGTTCCCAAGAATCTAGAATTTGATGTGTAGGCGTTGGTAGAAAACGTACAATAATATTTGTTTCTTAATGGGTATAGACGCTTCATGCAGTCGATTTATAGGCCTCCGAATAACACATAAAATATATTTTTGTACAAAATACAATACTTAACCCAACATTTAGAAAAAAAAAACACAATTTAATTGTGGTTTACGGTTAGAAATTCTAGTTTTAATGGTTAGAGTTTAGGATTTAGTTTTATATAATTTTTTGTTTAGTGTTGATATTATAATTTATGATTGTAGTTATTGTATGACTCAAGATTTTGAATTTAGAATCTTGAATTTAGAATTAGTATAATATATTTGACTATGCACTTTTCTATACTTTCTATTAGCAGGAACCGATGGTCTACTTACGTTAAACGATGTCATGGGATGATAAACTTTCTCACAGCCGCAACGTTAGCATTTCTACCTATCCGATTTGTGATGGACGCTCAAAGAAAGTGTCAGAGCCAGCTGCATCTAGAAGACTACATAAGAGTCATTGCAAGGTTCCTTGGAGACATTACCATCGTCGATCCTTTTCTGTTCCTCGCCTTGGCATACACGGTTTCCTACATCGTTGCTTCCGCTTCTTTATCCCGTTCCAAAGTACAGACTGCTGAGCTGGTATCTATTATGCTTGGGTTTAATATGGTCTTTTTGGTGATATTTTATATATCACCAATAACATTTTGTGTATGCCTTATTTTTGGCTTGTTCATTGGTGGTATCACCATCCGAGAGTTCTGCCTTGCACGGAGAGACTCTTGAGGTAGTTACTATTTAACGCCAAAGACAACAAAAGGATCTTGTGTATATGTTTCTTTTATATTATTGCTCATATTGATTATATGATTCATGGATATATGTTTCTTTTTAGTTTCATATCTATCCAGTAGCATCACGGTTTACGAGATCAATAGATGTATATTTTACGATTATCTTTCCATAAATTGAAAAACCAATATGGGTTGCGGAAAATATTTAAAATATTAAGAGAAATCGTGGAAACAAGCACAAAGAGGAGATTGCTGTGACACATGTAAGCTGCTTACATAACCATCTTTCCACTATGCAAAACTGAGGTAAGATACCAAAGAAAGAGTACGTAAAACTGAAGCCAGAAGCATACTAATAGAGATAATGATACTATATGGATAATCCAATAAAATACAGTGCACTTATTTCCACCGGTTTATTTAGGCACAAAATTTATGGATTATAATGTTAACATAATCCATTACAAATAAATCTTTGCAACAATGACCCCTTGTGACATTCGTCATCATCAACCAGAAGATACATATATGTGTTCAAGTTTCATGTTTGGTGGACCAACTTTCTTCTCACAAGATCTAGAAGTGGATGCTGAACTTTTTCTTGCCATATTTTCTTTCACACGTAGTAGGATTATTTTAGTGTGTGGAAACTTCAATAAAATGACAAATTTTCGGAAAAAAATGGGTTAAATACCCCATAAGGCTTAAAATTATTCTCTTTCTTAAATAGTAAATACTAAACCAATGGTTGGATTAAGGAGTCATCTCCCAGAAATTCTGGAATAAAGGTGGACCACATAATGAAAAAAGTCCAAAAGAAGAGTGGTATTCCTACGAAACAAAAGGCAAAAGCTTCAATATGATCTGGTGGAACCCTGTACCCGAGGAGCAACATAGATCCCACCAGATGGCTAACATGCCCGGAGACTGTGACACACATCTGGTCATTAAAAGACGCTCTTGCAACAATTTCCACTACACCAAATACAAGGTATAAGACAAAGAGGCCTATGACATCGTTAAACAGGACGAGAAAGCCCCTTGTATAGACAATATGAAAAGTTAGCAAAGTGTATGCGGTGATGAGCAAAATATGCATCACTATTGAGTAGACTACTCCCGAAGTCATCCTGCAATTTAGACAAAATTGAGACATGTATTAAAATCAAACTAAACTTGCTTCTGAAGTAAGAGATAAACAGAAGACTCTCACCTGAGAATAAATCTTAGTGCACGCTTCCACATGGTTTGTCTCTTTACGAGAAAGTCATCCATCTACAAAAGAAAACAGAGTAAAACATCAAAATCGTGACTCCCTTAGTTCAACCCTAAAAATTTTAAAAACCCCAAAATTAACCCTAAGAATCAAAAGATAAGAGCTTATCAACTAACTCACCGGCAAGAGTATAGGGGCAGCAACAAACATAGCAACCCAATAAGTGACAGTAGTGACCTAGAGCCGGTCGTGCAAGCCCTTGTTCTGAGTTTTGATGAAAAACTTGGTATCATCACATACGTATTTATATGTAAATAAATATTAAGTAATAAAAACAAATCCATGTAGGAAAAGGAGTTGTCAACCGACGTATCATGGAATTTTAAATTTGTAATAACTTTAAAATCATGTATCTTATTGTTTTAAGATTTAGGCTATTTTCTAATTCTTCAAATTTTATTTACCACAATGAATCAATGATTAGGGAAAAGTAACAGTGTCTCTTTACCTAAATTACGTTTTATACATAACCATATTTTTGCAAGTATGTATTTATTTACCTCTGTTCAAACAGGTTCGTTTGGCAGCTCTACCCTCCTGATCAAGTTTCTCTCGGCGTTCCTATATTTGAATTACTGGATGATAGATATACCGGAAGGTTGTCCCCCAAGTAACGGAGGTGATGCATACGGAAGAGACTGTTGTTGTGGATTTCAGAGCTGAGTTCCCGGCTTCCAGACACTTAATTGTAGATGTGGCTTTGTACTTCGTAGCCTTTAGTGTATTTTATATTTCCAAAAATATCATTGATTTGTGTTTCAAAGCTAGAATAACCGGAGTGTATATATATTAGTATATAATGTGTTTGAAAACAATACTATATTATATATTAGTATATAATATATTACAGACTGCTTGATATAGTCTTTCTCTTCATGAAACTATATATAAAATTTGTTGCAAACCATAACAGTCGATTGATAAATTTTGTAGGGGAGATTACAAGCCTACGTAGTTGAAGTAATGCTTACATCAGTTAGTAGCATACAATATTATCTATACTTAAAAAAAAATATTATCTATACTTAGTTGAGTAAATCAAAATTACTTACTTATCAGACGTTATATATATATATGGATCATATTTAGTTAATGTTGATGTGGGAGTCCATGTGATCTTTTTCGTGTACTTTTCTCTTTCAAGTTTGTTAATTAGTTTGGATATGGCTTTAAAGCCTCCAGGATTGTTCGGCTTCTCGCTCCGGTATCATACGGCTTAGTTTTCCTAATTTCTTTTGGTTAGTTCTGTTTTGTTGATCAATCCATCTTTGTGGAGTGATTGTGTCTAGTGAACTATGTTGTACTTTTGGTGATTGATATCAATTCAAAGATGACCCGAAAAATTACCAACTATAACCACATATTCCACGTAACGTATAAGCACACGAGTGGAGTGTTCAGTGAAAGTCACATGCACACACACTATCCTGCCTGCACCACCACACGAGCGAGATATCGTGTGCAAAATCCATATTTACATTATATTAATTATTTTGGCATATGGAAACATGATTACATTCTGATTATCTCCTCAGGTGATTTGAATCATAGTCTGTACCAGCCAGACGCTCACTCAATGTAACCGATTACCGAATATTCCTAAGCCACCTAAGCAGATCCAGGCATCCAGCACAATCAATCAATTTAAAAGAGCTTTAAGTGTTCATGGCCTCCAAATACATTCATGGCATTAGCATTTGTCGGTACAACTTTACCGGCATATACCGGTTTACTCGGTCCCACACGTCACGACAAACAGCAGCATTTCCAATGTCCGGCGTTCGTCGGCGGAAGAACTTATAAATTACTCAAAATAATTACTTAATAAGTTAGTTTGTATTGTATATTGTTTTCTTATAAAGTCTATAATGGACTCTTTGCATTTGCATTTGCACGATATAGCAAATTACTCATTCCAAATAATAATAATAATAATAATAATAATAATAACAATAATAATAATAATCCAACTCAAACATGCTTAATACTAGAGTAATTTCTAGATGTATGACCGAAAATGTAAATTCAATTTAGTAACATAATAATCAAATTAATTTTATTAACCCTTTAACATATACTACAAATATTAATGTTACACCAGCTACATGTGAATGCTACATTTAGGCCCTCAAATAAAAAAGTCCAAATATATATGTAATCTTATATATTAAATGATAAGCATCATTTAATCTTTATAAATAAAGGAGACTTGTGCTATGCATACAGTCCTCCACGACACCAAAATAGTGTGGGGCGTTTACGGACACTTGTCAACTCGGTAGGGCATCCGTGTGTTTCACCTGATTTGTTTTCGTTGCGTGCGTATGGTATTAGTTCGTTTGTGTATTCGTTCTGGGCTACGTCAATATTTTTAATTAAGTCCACTTTAGCCCAAACCTCAGCATCTAATCTGGCCCACATGGTATTAGTGTTCTTTTTCTTCCTTCTCTGAAACCGCCGCTGTAACTTTTCTGCTCCACTTTGTTCAATTTTGTAACTGATGTTAATTATGGCAATCAATCCAATAACCCCACGATTTCGTCTTCAATTCATCTTCACCGCTTTTACACCACTATCATTCTGTATATATAGACCCATAGTGAGTCTCCTCTACATATATTTCCGTCAAGTTCCTCTGGGAAGACAACGACGCTGATTCCATCCGGTCGCACTTTCGTCGATGTTTCTACAACATCTATGGACAATAAATCTCACTCAAAAGTACGTCGAGATCCTCTTCGTAGGCGATGACGGAGATTCGTGATCACATATGAACAATCCAGTTCAATCGTAACCTCCGCATGCTATATCCGATTTCACGGCAGATATTTTAGAGATGTGAACATGATTTAAAATCGAAAGTAAGAGACAACAATCCCGGAGAAAGACGCTCTGCTTCACAATTCAGTGGTAGATTGGTTTCGACTAATCTCAGCGCATGTTCCTTTTAATAATTGGGATCAGATGTTTAACAAGTTTTGGTCTTGGTTTGTGTTTTTTTTTTGTTTTCACAAGGTATGGTGATTGACCGATTCTGGACAACCGTAACAGATAAAGCCCAGTATAAATCTGCCTCTTTTGGTCGATCGTCCCCATATTAGCATCTCACTGCGTCTGATTCTATTGCCTTTTTTTTGTTTTGTTTTTCAAAGCTAAATGGAGATGATGAGTTCATAGCTCCTATACGTAGGAGCTCCTTGCGTGACATTATTGAAAGTCGTGTCGTGTGCTACCAAGTGTGGAATTACTTAATTTTTATTAATTATATGCATAAGAAAGCACCAAGAACATCAGTGGACAAAGTTAGCTCATTTAATATACGTTTTACTCAGTTTAATCTTCCTCTTTTTCTTTGACTTGGTTTTAGGCTATTCTTCAGTGCATTGGATGGAGTGGCTCATTTATTGAAGCTTCATTCTGATAGGTAATGTGCCTTACATATGCTTGATTAATGATCATTTATGCAGAATTACGTATGATAGTTACTGGCTTATAGAGCTCCCTGATTTAAAAAGTGTAGCAAGTTAATATGGAATTATATTTGGCACCATCTTCATTTATCCCAATATAAGTCCGTGAAATCTAAAGTTGCTTATATTTACCATCAAATTTCTATATAATATATATATTTGGCTGACATAGTGTTTGTAAAATGTATACAAGGTTTACTATGGACAAATTATGAGTCTCATGACCGTTATAATTATTAATGCAATTTAGCTACCACGATTAAGCAGGTCCTCATCTATCATGTTTAAGATGGCTAATCTGGTAGGATTAGATTAGAAGAGATGGACAAAAGATGTAGACTGGCATCCACACAACAGTGAACTTTTCTATGTGTATACGGCAGATAAAGGTATTGCTCAGATATCAGCCTTATATCTGAACGAAGCTCGAGAGGTAAAATAGTATATGAAAAGTTGTTAAGACTTCAGCGTTTTTACCTTATGAAACTTGAAATTGCAAATTGTGAGTGGACTGCATTTTGAGATCGTATAACTGATAAAATATAGTACGAGTTAAGAAGTTTGAAACTTTCCTGCTTGGAATCTAATTCAGGCTCATGAAATTTGGCGATTCTTAAACTGATAAAACAATGACTTAATTTTATAATGGTAAAAGTAATGATGATTATATGTACATTTTTATCAAGAGAATTTAAACTGCGGTATATTCCATGACTTACTTACGTTCACTTTTGTATAATCAAAGGCATGAGGAAG
Organism: Erucastrum elatum; assembly: GCA_900406325.1. NCBI lineage: Eukaryota > Viridiplantae > Streptophyta > Magnoliopsida > Brassicales > Brassicaceae > Erucastrum > Erucastrum elatum. The sequence continues at coordinate 1,179 of OVBX01003482.1, read as the reverse complement.
CCCGATCACTAAGAAATTCAAGTTTTCAACAAAAAAATTTAAGAAATACGCTAGAAAAAGCATGATGGAGAAATAACAAGCATTATTTCAACAAAATATCACCGTTATCCAAGATAGATAATATATAAAAATGTATAGTTTAGTTTTTTTAGAATTTGAAATACATAATGTAATCAATCTTTTGTAATATAACTACAAGCTTTATCTGTAATAAGAATAACAAATCCTACATACTGAAAATAGAGAGATTATTTTCAATTTAAAGTAAACTAATCATTTTAAAATATTCAATAAAATTGATAATATATTATAATTTCAATTACTAATCATTTTAAAATATTCAATAAAATTCTAAACCCTAGTTTACTATAAAATAGTCATACAAGGTCTATATATTCAATTACATTTTTTGATTATTTACATTATTTATGTATAACATTTCTAAATAATTATAAAGATATTAATAACAAATCTATTTTAACTGTAGATTTAAATTTTAGTAATAACAAAATCTGTTGGAGAAAAACTTAACATTTTTTTTCTTAAAAAATTAATATTTGTTTAATTAGTGCACTGATCAATTTCGTAACTAGTAGTATAATATTATTACAAACTAATTTTAATTAAAATTTCATTATAAAAGTATAAGAAAATTATATGCTAATTTTATAAGTATATTATATTAATAGAAGTAATAAATGAATTACATTATATTAAATTGGTAAACTAATATATTATGAAAAAATTATTCCATTCAAATAAATAAAATAACATTCACCCTTTTAAAGTGATTAAAATATCATTCAACTTTTAAAAGGATTAAAATTTGTAAAATGTAATAATTATTAAAAGAAAAAATTGTCAATATATGTTAAATTTTTATCTTTAGAACTATATATTATCTAGTTATTTATTTTTAAAATATCAGCAATATATTATCTAAAAATGCTTACAAAATATAGTATAAAATTTTATATTTATAAATTGATAGGTTAACCGTAAGAATGTGCGGATCAAAATCTAAATATAGTTTAAGATTACAACTTAAACACTTTGGACTAATAACTATAAAACCATTGAATGGGTCATGTAACAAAACCCATAAAATTAAAATACTTACTAGATCTCAACCCGCACAACCGTGCGGGTGTTAGCTTCATTTATATTTACGTAATTGTT
>OVBX01003481.1:0-15448 GCA_900406325.1 Erucastrum elatum | reverse complement strand
ATAGATCGCCAACCACCTCTCCTCCTGCTTTCCTTTTCTCCACTTTAGTAAATTGTATCTAAACTCCACCATCCGTAATTATTTTAATTTTTTAATTTTCTTAATTTCAAATGCGACAAATTAGTCCGAGTGTATCGGATGTGGCAAGCTTGTGGTCTAATCTGTGAGATTGTCTTTACGCGAATATTTTAAACTCGGTTACTGTTAATTATTTAATACTATTTTATTATTATATTACAAAATTGGAGAATTTATGATGAAATAACGAATACTTATTTGTTTAATGGTTTTATCTGTTACTAAAAAAGGGTTTTATCTAATACTAACACAAACTTTTTTAATGAAAAGTCACACCTAATTTTATATTGAAGATTTTCTTTAATCTTCTCTCCAATTATGACATTATCTGGACTACGGATATTTTATACTAGTGAGACAGGATTGAGAGCAGTTCTGCCGGAGGGGTTGGCTTCAGGGATTGGAGATGAGTTTCAAGAATCAAAGAGAAGTGCTTTGCTTGTGAATTCTATCTGAACTACTCAAACAAATAACAACAGAACCCTCCAAATCCACACAATCAGTGGCAAAGCACTTCTCTTTGATTCACAAGCATAAGCTTTCAAGTGAGTAGAAATAACAGACTTCATACACAAATTGCAAATCACAAGAATTCTTTGCTGAATTATTCGTAGCACACCATATAACATCAATATAAAACAATTGAGTAGTACACCAAACGAGTTTTGTTTGTCACAAATTGGAAGATTTTGAACCTGAACATAACACTTTTGGTACACAAGTCCTATTGTAAACGCCCAATTTACTTAAAAGAGGTATACAAACCAGAATGAATGCAAAGAAGAAGAATACAATTAGCTCATCTTAGGAATATGAAACCACACCCACCACTATCGCCATTCCATCACCATCATCCTAACCACAATAACTCGGGAAACAAAAAAAAATGAATTTAAAGAAAATAATGAAAGAAAGAAACGCATACTACCACCAAACCAACCACCCACCACCAAACAGATGCACCAGGAAGAACCACATTTTTTCAAGCTTCATGAAAGAATATTTAATGAAGCCACATTCTGATGTTGATGATGATGATGATGATGGACTTAAACCGGTATTGCATCAACGTTCGATGAGTCTTCACATCTCAATACGATTCCTTCAAGGCTTGTTGGGAATGTGCATCTACTCCATTGCCAACCAGCTGTAATTGGCTCAGATGATGGCACTATCATCAACACATTGTCGTTTCTCTGCACCACTCCGATCACACTCACTGTGCTTCCTTCTTTTATATACCTGATAAACCCAACAGAGATACTTAGGACCAAAGTTTCTATTAATACTTTTTTTATGACAATGTTTGAGTTTGTTACCCTTCTTTGAGTCGCATGATTCGATCATCGCTTGATAGATTCTTCTGCCTTAACCACCGAACAAAATCTGGAGACTCTTTCTCACTTCCGTGCTTAAAGTCGATGACAGCAGAATCATCTACAAGAGGTGTTACCTTTGCACCATTTCCGGTTTTGACTAAGGCTCTGAGTCCAGATTGGAAATCTGATATGTAAAAGTCCACCACATGTCTCTGCCACATAATGGTACAACTTTATAAGGAAGTGTTTTCATGGGGTTGGTATAACATTACTTCTGCGTAAATGAATAACATTGGGGAATCACTAACCTCTGATGATCTCAGTCCCCATGTGAAGCAACGATGTGAAGAATTGGCTGGTTTTGAACCCCATCCACGATACTCGTATAGACATGTGGATGTGTACACACATCTGGGAACTCTTTGGAATGATGACTCAAGCGGCACATTACCACAAGTAACCACCTTCAAATCATAAAAAGTGAATCATAAACATTATCAAACCACGACTAAAAATGCATCCAATAGCTAATGCCATTCTTCAACTAACTAGTACTCAGTCTTAAATTTCCTACTTACCCCAGTGACCTTCACGAATTGTCCATTCTTGGCAGTTCTAAGGTCAGCATCAGGATAACGACCAATAAAATCTGTGACACCACGTCTCCCCCAACAACTATTCCAAACAAAAAGCGCAGCAACAACCGTAAAGAAGATGGCAACAACGATGAGGAGCATCGGGTTGTGAACCGCACCGAGAATGAAACCTCCGGCAAGGAACCCCATAATAAATATAAGAACAACCAGCCACAACACAGACTTCGGGAAGCTCTTCAGGCTTGAAAACTCATCTTGTGGACCAAGGGTAGTCACTGCCTGGTTATGAACAACAGAAGCCATATGCGTCTTCAACGAACCAGAAGAGTCAAGAGGACCAGAAACCTTTCTGGGAGCCCCAGACGAGTTCAAAGGCCCGGACGTTATAAGACCAGTAGCTGGAAGAACAGGAATAGGACCAGAATGCTGCCGCGTCACACCACCAGACTGCGGTCCAGACGATTTCTTCAGAGGCTCTCCGTGCTTGGACAAAGGTCCAGAATTCGTTTTCTTCATAGAAACAGACCCAGCAGCAGAGGCTAAAGACCCAGACATACGACCGGTAGCGTTAGGAGCACCGCCATGACCTGACTGAGCGTTCCCTGCGAACGAGCCGGACCTGGAAGGAGCACCGGGAATAGGACCAGACTTCCTCGACTTAGTACTCCCATCTGTTGTTGGAATAAACATCTTCCCCAACTCTCCTGACTTCTTGATATCCCCACCAGTGTAAGGCATGGCTGTTGAGCTCATCGTTGGTGGCCTTTCTTTGGGTTGCTCGGGCCGACCAGACACAAACAATCCATTGCCGAGCTGGTGAGATGGGTATCTCGAACCCATTTCTGGTTTACTTAAAAGAGGAAAAACCAGAGTAAGTTGGTCTCAACAAAGCAACCTATAAAGAACACAAACAAGAAGTGAGAGATGAGACCTAAAAGGATACTGCTTCACATGTATACACATAAAAACATTATAATAAACCAGAGCGTCAGAATGAGATTGTGACAGGCTAAACAATGGCTAGCTAATACAACAATGGAAAAATACAAAAAAGGGAAAAAGCTTCAAAGACAAGATAGGCGCCAGAAGAGAGTTAATGAGAAATCAGAAGAGCCATTGATTCACAGGAAGGAAGTGGACCACTGACTCTCTAAGGCTCAGATCCCTAAGTAATCTCAGATTTCGAAATCAGGAAAAAACCTAAATCGCCATTTTTTTCAAGAAAACCCTAAATTAGCCTTGAAGAAACTGGTTTCAGCTGGAACAAATCGAATCGAGGAGAATTAATGAGATCGAAGGAGTAGATTCGTACCTGAGAGAGAGTGTAAGTTTTCCGAGAAAATGTAGTCAACGGAGAGAAAGTTAGTTGCTATTTCTGGGAGTGACAGTAGAAGAAGACGAAAGGGAATCGATACTGAGGAAGCTGAGAGATCCGGTGAGCTCTCTTCTTCTCCGTCGTGTTCGATCTTGATCTCTCTCTCTGTGAGCTGTAACAGCTGATGAGTTGTCTCAGTCTACTGTCTCTCTCCTCTTTCTTTTCTCTCTCTAAAAGGGCTAAGATTTTTTTTTTTTTAATTGTTCCACCAAACTGAGCTAAGGAAGAAGAAGGGACACTCTGTTTTTTTTTTCTTCTAGGAAAGAAAAAGAGGAAATTGTAATATTTAAATTCGAAAGTGATTTTCAGTGTCGACATTTTTTTTTAATTTAATTTATCATTATTAAAAGGCTTTTTGATCATTTGATATAAATACGTAACATTTCTATGTAAATCTACTTTCTACCTAATCATGGTAAAGTTAAAGTGTTAGTTGGTCTTTCTTTTCTAAGATCAATCTACGTATTACCAATTTTTGCAGCAACGTTCTTGAGGACACAAGTGATTAATTAAAAAATATGTATTTTTTTCATTAAGTATAGAAAGACTTCCAAACTGTAATGATTTTGTTCAGCAGTATTTTTTGTTGTGTTTTCTTTTCTTAATCTCTTAATACGGTTCATTTACGTGTGTGTGTGTTTAATATGCACATGCTAATTGGTGATTGGATTTGTTAATGTTTCGTTTTCTTTGGTACGTACGACTAAATGATTTTGCTAACTTTGTTAAGTACTGGAATCTTTTCTTTCAAGAAAAGTAAATTTCGAAAAAATAATGATTGGTCACATCGACTGGTTAGTCAATCTATTTACCCCGTTAATCAAGCTCTGCCGATCCAATGGTTTTGTTTTCATCTAACACGCTGATTTAGGTCTTACATCACCTATTTCAATCAGCATTTATATATGGAAGTATTCATGAGCATATTTTTTCTCATAACATGTGCTTTCATTGATTAGTATGCATTATGCGAAAACTTTGACAAGCGAAAGACACGTAACAGCTAATAATGCAACACATTTGTACTGATTGAATCAAGACGAAATAAACCATATACATAAGAGAGAGATAATCTAAATTACGGAATAATGTAAGAAATATAAAGTTCAGTTCTGAACCACACAAGACCGCCTAAAGCCATTAAATGTAAAATATTTTATTACATAAATCTCTACATAACTGATGTTCTTGTCTCAAAAGCTCATATCTCTCAAAGCTAAGACCTTTCAACTAAGTAACAAACTCAAAAAAAAAGTACAAAGATAAGAAGTCGCTGATGATTCATACTCAGTTTCGCTTAATACAACACCGAAAAAAGAATATTCCTTTCTAACATTTCTTTTAAGAGGCCGATGACGGATCCGTCCCACTCTTAACGGCGGCCCAAACCTCTCCGATACCTCTGGTAACGTGAGGCAAGACGGCGTTAATCCCGTTAAGCGCTGCACCAGAAGCTAACCCCAACACGAAAGTCTCAACGTATCCGGGCTTCGTCTCCAGCTTGGCGTCCACGACGGCGAGCCTTCCGTTGATAGCGTCGATTTTCCTCGCGTCGGTTAAGAGCTTGTCTTTATTGGAGGCGTTGTTCTTGGAGGACGAAACGACTCGGACGAACGCGTTTTGTAGGTCTTCGATGACTTTGACCGAGGCTTCGGCTGGTTGGAGGCCTCGTTTCTGGTAGTGAGAGATTAGCTCGACTGCTGTTGGGAGTTTCCTGGGTTTCTGCTTTGCAGCTCCGGTCTGGTTTTGTTCTGCTCTGGTTTCCTCCGCCGCGTTCGGTGTCGCCGGTTGCTTCATCCTCTTCTCTGCAGCTCAGTTCCGAGGTGGAGGTGGAGACGGAGATGAAAAGAGTAGAGAAAAAAATTATCGACTTTGGGTAATATTCTCTTTGTGGACCTTAGGGCCCGGGCCAAAAAATATTGTTAAACAAAATTTCTTAATAATACTTCTTTATTTAAAAACAAATATATTTTAAAAAAATTTTGATGTTTCAAAATAGATGATGTGAAATGCACTATTTAGCTTTTGAATGATATTATGTAACCAATTTTGTGATTGGTTGAATAATTTTTAATTTATACTTTAATAACATTTTTAAAACTAAAAACATGTTTTTAATAAGTGTACCATATCAAAAACTTCATGTATTCTGTTGAGTATATGATTAACTATGATTTTGCCTAGTACATTACGATTTTGCCTACTTTTTTCTTATGTTTAATGATTTCAGTTCCTTGCATCCTCTGAAAACATTGTGATATTGTCTAAAATTTAGTGATACCAGGCAATTCTAACAAGTGACATTTACATTCACAACCCAAACCACAATTACCAAAAAAGTCGACTCTTCATTATTTTGCAGTAAACAGTTTCTACAAATTCGCACCCCTTTAGACCACCGTAGAGAAAAAATATCACCATTTTACAAGAACCAAACAACAACAAGAAAGTTTCATTAGCTATTTAGATAACTTCACACGAAGAAGACCATATTACAAACAAAAAGTTAACCACCTAAAGTCATATGTTCGTACATACTGAGCCATCACGTATTAGTAGCTACCATTTACTATCATCCATGATCTAACTTTAGCTATTAGTGAGCATATCAACCACCATTAGTCCCATGTACCGCTAAGTAAAGGAGTAGCATCAACATCATCCCCAAAAGTCTTCACAAGATCGCACGAGGACTCATCGCCTTCACCGTCAGGCTCCAGCTCCAACCCTAACTCTCCCTCTACATCATCAGACGCCGAGATCAGTAAAAATTCACACCCTTCATAGTTCAAGAAATCAGGCGGGTCAGCTGCACCGAACCGGGTGTGACCCAGATGAGCCTGTAGATGGGCTGGAAACTGGGCCTTTCTTTTCCTCTTCAGCCCTCTAAACCCCGACCCTCTCCCTCCTTTTCCTTGCTCCGGGTTTCGCACTTGGATCAAGAAAGAGCCTTCCCGTTCAATGTTCATCGACTCTTGCGGCTCGTGTTGTTCTTCAGTCCGCGATGGAAACTCGAGTTTGTAGACAAGATGTGTATGGTGTTTCCTTGTCGGAGTAGGTTTATGTCGGAGAATTCTGTATATTCCTTCTCCCACAGCTCTTGCCGGCGGCTTGTGTCTATGACCTCGAGTCTTCGTTTGATACTCCTCTGCAAAAAAAAACAAATATTTTTTTTTAACATTATCCACATAAAAAAGAATAGGTCATGAAGTGTTGTTACCTCCTTTAAGAGCTTCTTTTACATCTTCAACTTTCGTTGTCACCATCTCCACGAACCCCCAGAAGGGTTGCGACTTCTTGCTCGGATCAGGAAGAGTTTTCTTACCCATCACTATGAATCGTAACAGGATCTGTTTCTCTATGTTAACTTTCTACACAAGAAAACAAAAACAAATCATAACTTTCTACGCAAGAAAAGAAAAAAACAAATCTTNAACCAAATAAGGAAAGAAACAAGCCCAAAAACGATTTCCGGTGGAGAGCCCAAAAAGTTCTTGACTGATTACAAATCTTAATATATCTAATTTGTTTGTTTGTTGAAAACGTATCGGANTCCCGGAGGAGGAGGTTTTATTCTCTTCTTCGTCACTGGAACCTTCTTTACCAGAGAGAGGGTCTTGTTTCTCCTCAACGGCATGCTCACCGGACTCTGGACGCATCACTATGTATAATCTTTGAACGTCGTCCACACTGTGAGCTTCTTCTTTGTTCACTTTTGGCCTATAAAAGAAGAATATTTCTCCTCTTTCCTGAATCTCCACTTGAGGATCAGGTCTCGTCTTAACTTCTTTACCTTGTCCCATCGTATCGTTGTACTTCTCGACACAGATTCACTGTATGTTTTTAGACACCAACACAACAGCAATAAAATATACAGTTTTGCATCTCAAGTCATGACACTTGACATCGTCACAAGTTCCCCACGTCCTCGTACTGTTTGCTACGTGTCGAATGAACCAACATGTGATTCACTGTCCTCTAACATAACACTTGATAACGTTATATTATCCCACGTACTCTAACAGAACGAACATGTCAATTGTCAAGAGATTAATTTTATATATTAACATATGTTCTCCAGCATAAAACGTGCGTTGAAATTCATATTCACTGTATATACATAATGTTTTTTTATATGTTATTATCAATACATACATTGTTTCTTAATCGAAACACAACTTTTTGTTGGCATCTCTCTTCTTCAAGCTCAAACAAACAAGTCTTTTCCTGAATATATACATTGCTCTTGATTTTCTTCTACTGATGTTATATTCCCCTGCAATTCAAAATCTCAATCATGAATATTTTCATACTACTGATAACATGATTTTACAGTTTTTTTTTTTTTTGCATTTTTTCGTTGATAAAGAACACATTTCTGCAGTTCTGGAGGAGGAATTTCTTTTAAAGGAAAAAAAAAAACTGTTTTTTGAAACAAGAGGGCTTTACCAGATTCCTTGTCTGTGCTCCAACCTATGGGTGTGATATAGAAGATCCTTCATTCGATATAGAAGAACCTGCATTCGATATATAAGGAGCACTCCTCCCTTCCTGTGATTCCCCACACAGAAGAAGATCAAACATCATAGAGATATAATATCTAATCTAATCGATACAATGTTAATACAAAATCTTACCGATGTATAAGAGACTTGGCTAGAATGTGACATGGGTCCATGTCCAGCATAATACACACTCTCAATACTCTCCTCACCCATCTCTCTTAGTCTATTAAGCACAGGCATCACTTCTTTACCAAGGTCAGGCCTATCTCTTCTTCTCAGCTCAGCACATTGTAACGACAACTTAGCAAGAGCCATAGCTTCCTCTAACGGCCAATCCGGTACCGCAGGATCAAGCATATCTTTAAGCTTCCCTTCTTCAATCGCTTGCTCCACATAATAAGCCAAACCCATCGGCTGTTTCGCAGTCAAAAGCTGCAAAAGCATGATCCCTAGCGAGTAAACATCCGACTTCACACCCAACATCCCAGTCTGCTGATACTCAGGGTCGATGTAACAGAACGTTCCCGCAGCTGACGTGGCTCTGTACTGAGTCACGTTCTCTGCTACCGCGGGGACGAGTCTCGCGAGCCCCACGTCGCTGATCTTGCTGACGTAGTTGTGGTCGAGGAGGACGTTTCCTGGTTTTAGGTCTCTGTGGACGATAGGTTCTGGTTTGGTCTGGTGTAAGAAGAGGAGACCTGTAGCGATCTCGGCGGCGATTCTGAAACGCAGTTGCCATGATATGGCGGGAGTGTTTCCCCGTCTGAAGAGGCGGTCTTCTAAGCTTCCTTTGGCCATGTATTCGTAGACGAGGATGCCGTACTCTGGACAAGCTCCTAAGAGGAGGACCATGTTTGGATGCCTTATGCAACTTAGTACTTCAACCTATGTATCAAACACACACACATTAGATTTGAAAATTTCTCATTTAAAAACTTGTTTCTTGTCACTCAAGTTAGATATAAAGAACCAAAAATAATTAAACATAAGCCCTTATTTAGGAACTTCTTACTTGTAACACAAGTAATCTCGATTTATTTTAAATTTAGGTGGAATGATTGCCAGAGAAGTTAGCTGTAAAAGAAAAACCCTTGTTTGATGACCAAAAAAAAAAAGAAAAACCCTTGTCTACCATCTTATTTCTTGCAATACAAGTAAACTTGATTTTGTTTAAAAATTTGATGGAGAGATTGCCGATGAAGTTAGCTATAAAAATGCATCTAAAATCATTTCATTTACCTCTTTGTGAAACTGTGATCTTCCTTGAGCAGCGTCAGGACGTAAGACCTTAACAGCAACACTTGTGTGATCAAGATGACCTCTAAACACAGGTCCGTACCCTCCTTCTCCCACTTTTCTCGACTCTGCGAAGTTTGCAGTTCCTTCTTCGATTTCTTTAACAGAGTATTTTCTGTATCGGACGATGCTATGTCGAGGGAAAGAGTCGTTTTCTTGCAATACCTTCATCTCTGCGTTTAGTCTTCTCTTTGCTTCTGTTTCCGCAAGCCTGTGCGCAGCTTCAGCAGCTTCCGTGGCTGTTCTGGCCTTTGCTCTCTCCTTCTCCACCATTGACATTGCTGTCTCCTCTGTCATCTTTAGTTCTTCCATTCTCCTTTCCTCTTCTGATCTCAGCCTTTGCAGCTCTGTCGCCTAAAACAATATTTTAAGCAATTTAAACATCAGTTTTGTTTATATGAATCAACCACTTTGAGAAAGCAACAAAAATGTTGTTGATTGTAGGAGGGATTTACATCTCAATGCACAGTAAAAAGATATATTCGTTAAGATTATGAAAAACCACTATTTTAGATAAGAAAACTTTACTATAAGAAAAATAAATATCGAGTTTTGAGACTGTATAAATAAATTTAAGGAATTATAAACTATTTATTCACATAATCAAATATATAAAACCTAAAACAGGTATTTGTTTTTCTTTCTAAATTTTTATTTTGCATTTCTTCACAGCCGATATAATGTACCTCGTTCCTTGCGGTTAAAGCTTCTCTGCAAGCTGAGCTATACATATCCATGGTTTGTTTTAGCTCTAAACGCAGTCTTCTCATTTGAGCTTCAACATCACCCTGCAACAAAACAAATGTAACATAATACTAAATAAGATCTAAAACGGACAAAACAAATGTGAATATGATTGTAACTTTTTTTTTAATGATTGTAACTTATATACCAAGCTTTGAGATGAGTAGGAGCAAGAAGTTCTTCCACTCTCTTCAGAGGCCGTAGAAGCGTTATTGAGAAAACCCAAATCAGTAAACTTGATTCCTAATCTATTTGACCCAATGCTCTGCTCTGAGCTTGTTGACATTCTTGAGGTTCTTGCTGAGTCTGGTAAGTCGTAGGTGAAAGAGGACCGATCTACACTCGGCCTCCCTGAGCTGATATAGGAAATGTCAGATCCTTGTTGTGAAGCATTTATGAATGAGTACTCTGACTCTGAATCTGAGAAGTCCCCCATTACTTTCATATGTCCTTGTGGTGGTTTCGCAAACACTGGTCTACACATGCAAAAAAATAGAAACCAAGATTTGGAAAATTGTCAAGTAATCACACATAAAGAGCTTTTACAGTAGTCTAACATGACAGTACCTTGGACCATCTGAATCAACTGATCTTCGTCCCCTAGTATATGCTGGCGTGGTAGCTGTTGAAAACAAGAAAGATGAACAAGTAAAAACAGTGTATGTTGAGTTACTTGAAACCCAAGCAAGCAACATTTATTCTCAAGATTCTAACTCTCACGTGTTTTGTGTTTGTTCTCAGAGGCAATAGCTTCTTGATTTTCAAAATCGCTGAGAATTGATGGATGGTAAGGAGCTGGACGCGAGGAGCTTCGTAGGGAAGAGATTTTGCTTTTGGCAATGACGTAGACATTGCAGAAATCCGGAGCTGCCTTTGACACACTCGTTGGTAAATCCGTTTTGAATCTTCTGTTGATGATCAAAATTTTGGAAAGAAAACCCTAGTTTTGGTTAATCTTCTGCTGCACGCAACAAATAAATCTAAACCCTAATCAATTTATTTACCTCATAAAGCTGTTTCTTGATGGGGCACCAAGTACTAAGTTCTCAATAGCAGAAACTGTAACGTATTCGACTATTGCTTTGACTTTGTCTACATCTTCAAGCACAACGTCTAGACAATTAATCTGCACAAGTTACAAAAAAAAAAGCTTCCAACATTAGTTTATGTGTGTAATAATAAAATCTTGATTTCAACTATTACTATATTTTTTATATATTAGGAGATTCTAGGTCCGTTTGACAAAAAAAAAAAGAGAGGAGATTTTAGGTCAGTAGACAAATATATCTCGGCCGACCTGTTGTGACCTTCAGAATTTCTATTATATAATTCAAAAAATTTAACCATTAGGTTAACTCGTTAACGATTACCTCCTTACGGGTGCAAAAACAGTGGAAAGATACAAAGAGATGTTTTGTTTGCTTCTCCAGCTGCTGCTTATGCGTTATTCCTTCTTCAATATCTGCAATTCACACAGAGCAAAAAAAAGGAAAAAAACTATCACTCGAACTTTTCACAAGAATCATTGACCAAACATGAAGGCTTGAAAGCATTTCCATAATGGAAGTATATAAGAATGTTGATAAATTAACCTGAAGATTGAGATTTGGGAACGACATGAATAAGAGCAAGAGTTTGACCACGAGAAGTAAGATTCTCCATTGTCCATTTGAGAGCATTTTGGCTGGTTTTGTCATTGTCTATTGCAATAGCAACTGAACCACTTCTTGTTCCTTTGGTTGTCGCATCTGTTTTCGGTAGCCACATTGTTGTCCTTCTTTCTTCTTTCTTTCTTCCTTTTTCGTACAAGGAAAAAAACACAAATGGATATATTTTCCTAGTTTTGTTTTAGTAAATGTTATATTTGGAAGATTTTTTTCTAAAAAGTAGATAATGTAATGGGTTGAGAAAGTTTTCCTATTTTCAGTGTTTCTAATCTGATGGATAATACTTAGGAAGGGTTATATTTTTGGATGAAAATCTAATTTCAGAGTTAAAACAAAACCCACACAAATCAAGCAATGTTTTTTTTAAACAATTATTTGGTTAATTTGAATGTGTAGAAACTATAAAGCTTATGGTATAAAATATCAGGTACATATCACACAATTACATATTACCTCTCTTTTTCCTTCATAATAAACATCTAAATTTTGGCCTAGTTTTTGTAGATTCATGAAAAGAGAACTACTTTTATGATGAAGAAGTTATTACATCATAAAACCCATTTTCAATTTAAAACAGCATTTGAATGTACTACTAACAACATTAAATAATTAGTTCTTATGTTTTATTTGATTGTTTGTGGACAATATTTTAGAAAAAAAATCTTAAAACTTTTTTTTCAAAAAAACTTTAGAGAATACTGAAAAAAAAGAACCTAAGGACCACTGAGAGTCTGAGATCAATCATTCAATCTTTTAGACTGTTATAAACTTATAATGCTTTCTTTTTATCTGTTGCTGAAGTTGATATTAGTTTTCCTTTTTGATCAACTTTTTCCCTCGGAAATTCGAACTTAAGATGTTAATATGAATCCCGTCGCCATAATCTATAATCTTTTCTACACATATCAGAGAATAAAAACGATTATTGGTAATATCCCCAAGCAACTTTTATCAAAAAAATATCCCCAAGCAACTTATGGCCACATGGTTTTAATTATTGGTAATATTTCCAAGCAACTTTTAGGCAAGCCTTTAGAAATTAGAACTTTCTGTTTCGATTTTTTTCTACGAGTATCATGCAAACTTCCACTAAGAGAGTAAAAGGATTTATCCGGATGCAGAATTGTTTTTTTGTTTGCTCAACTTTTAACAACTTCTCAATCATAGCAATATCGATTGGAGGTGATGAGTATTACTATAAAAAAATGTAAGCTTTACTTGTCCTATGGACTGTATCGTACATGTAGTGGGAAGAGGTGCTTTAATGCAAGATTCCTCAACTTTCCTACCATTTTTATCTTTTTATATTTATTTGAATATTTTTACTTTAACTAGCAACAACATTTATTGCATTGCTCATTTATGTTATTTGGCTTTAAAGCCATGAAGATCAATCATATCTTCTTGAATCCTTTTTTTCAAAAAGCTATATAATCTCCTTTTATATTCCAACTTCCATTACGTGAAAACAAACACAATCAACACACACATCATTATCATATTTTTTTCGAAAAAGTATAAACAAATCTATCGAAATTACTTCAACGGTTTGGGAAGAAAAAGGTTCAACCTTTAATATTTACTCTGTTTTTTTTTGGGTAGAACAACTCGTGCAATGGGGGGCTGTGATGAAAGTGACAAATAGCTAAAACTTTTCTCTTTGCATTTATTGAGTCTCTCTTTTGGACCCGATCCCATTCAACTCATCTTCACAGATGTCTCAACCTCTTTCTCCTCTCTGTCCACTCTTCTCTCTCCTCTCTTCCTTGATCACAAGGTTCTTTGTCTCAACCTCATTTTGTTAAGAGTCATTCATTAACCCCTCTGGAGAGGAGATTCAGACTAAGTTTATTGCACCGACACAACGTCGAATAGGTTTATTTATCATAACAATGTCTGGAGACTCTCTGCTCGCTTCTAAACAGTAAATTTTCATTCCTTTTTTATCAGTTTCTTTTCTTCCTACTTTCTCTGTTTCTTCCTAATTTTGTTCTCAACTGATATGTTTTGCAGAGGAAGTTCTTTGTCCAGATTCTTTCAGACCAAAGCAGTTAATCTCTCGCAGGTTCAGTTTTCTTATGACTAAGATGAAAGAGTTTCCATTAACTTGCTCCTCAAGCTGCCAACTCAATAAACCTTTATATTTCTTGAAACTCACTTTCTTATGACTCTATTTTCTTTGAAAAATATAGCCAAAGGATATTGCTAGAGGGATAAACGATCTTGATTCTCCCAAGAACACCAAGTTTCACCACCTCTACAAGTTCGAACTCGAGCATGATGTGAGTTTCATTCACCTAACCATATAGAAAATTTTGTAAGAATGACTCAGTTCTGTTCTGGTATGAAAACAGGTGAAGCGATTAAAAGATCAACTGCAAAAAGAGATTGCACTGCGCGCTCTATTGCTGAAAGCTTCTGATCAAAGCCACAAGATCGAGCTGTCTCACACTTCTTCTCTTCCACGTGGTGTATGTTCCTCCACCATTTCTTACGTTCTAAGCTTACAACATTTGAACATTGTGCTTTTGTGAATGTTTCCTCGTTTTCAGGTTCAAGAACTTCTCTCCAGTATAGTAACTATGGAAGCTACAGTCACTATGCTCGAAGAAGAGATCATGTCTCTACACTTCTTGCTGATTCAAGAACGGAACGAGAGAAAACTTGCCGAGTACAACCTGACACATTCTTTGTCTCCACCTGTATGTTAATTAAATGCTCCAGCGTTGTCTAATATCTGTGTACTGCGATTAGCTCTGACTATGCTATGGTTTCTCAGAATGTTACAGATTTGGTTAGGCTTACCAAAAAGAAAGAAACGTTACGCCGAAAAGATCTTCACAGAAGCAAAGTGCCTAGGTCTTTGCAAACTTGTGATAACGCTAACGAGCTATCCAAGGAGATGATAAGATGCATGAGAAACATATTTGTATCTCTCGGGGAGACATCCGCTGGTTCCAAATCCTCACAAGAGATTGTTGCTTTCTCACCTACTCGCAAGAGTGCTTCATCATCATCGTCAACCTGGTGGTCTCCTTCAGAACACTCGCGGATCTCCAAGTGGGTACAGAGCCCACGGATCGATATCAAGAAGAACTCAGATGTGTTAACAACAGAGAGCAGCGTGTTTGATCCGTATAGAGTCCAAGGAAAGCTGAGCTGGGCTGATATAGGAAGCTACAGATCCGCAACTGAAGTGGCTTCCATGTCTGTTGAGGAGAAACGTCTCGGATATGCTTCAGATGAGTTATGGAGATTCAGGTACTACTACTATTATTAACACAGATTTCTTTAAACAACTTCTGAGAATCGTGACAAGACTCTTATCCGGTGTTCTCATGACAGACACCTTGTTGAAAGACTTGCCAGAGTCAATCCAACAGAACTAAGCCACAACGAGAAGCTCGCCTTCTGGATCAACATATACAATGCCTTGATCATGCATGTAATAGTGTCTTTTCAAATCTCACTGAGTTTTGATTTGCGTATACATATTTACAGTCGATTGTCTGACTCAGGCATACTTGGCTTATGGCGTACCAAAAACTGACTTGAAGTTCTTCTCCTTGATGCAAAAGGTTTGATCTCCACACACAAACACTTGTTGGTTTGGTTTGGTTGGGTACTTAGAGGTTAACTAGGTGTTTTCCAGCGCCATGCGCAAATATAAGAATTAAAAAATATTTTATTTTAATTAAATAAAATTTTCAATTTTATATTTTTTATTATTTAAAACTATAATCTAATCATTTTAGTTTGATTCATTCAAATCTTGGTCAACCTTTTAATTTTATTTTATTTAAATTTTGATAAAAATAATTAAATTTTTTAAATTTATTTTATTCATATTATAATTTATTTGGTTAAT
>OVBX01003480.1:0-16812 GCA_900406325.1 Erucastrum elatum | reverse complement strand
TACAAACTGGAAAACTGTATAATATAAACTGAATAATTATCATGATAAAAGTGAAAAATATGCGCGCTTTAGCGCGGGTCCTTCTCTAGTATAGTTTAAAGCGAGCACGGAAAATAAATGAGAAAGACACATTTTACATGCAAACGACCATAACAAAACGCCTATGTGTCAAACATGTGATGTCCACGTATATTTTATGTCTTTTCTCGCCTAAAATTGGGCAAGTTTTGTTAATTGTCGGTTTATAAATAACTAATGGAAATGCTTAGTGGCAAGTGACAGTGCTGCTGGGTTTCAGTTTCTGATAAAAACAAGCGCAACTCCACCTTTTTGTTCCATAAATCTATGTTTTATTGTATTCAGATATGTCTTTACCAATTGTTAGATTCTACATCTGACAAGAAATATACGCAAACGTGCTTATATTGAATACTAGTATTTCAAATAATGTTATTGAACTTAGATTTTTGGTTTCCACCTACCAACAATTTCTTTGTTTCTTTTTTTTCACACAGAATAAACAAATTTTTATTTGCAAAAATAAAAAACTTAAAACCAAATTTATCTTTCTATATATGTGGTTAATCGTTGGCAAAGGTTTCTAGTCTTACATCAGTGATAGTAATTTGATTAAGATAAATGTAATTAACAATATACATTCGGCTTGGAATCTGCAAAACCTACACACACACACAGGTAAGCTGTCTTGAAGGAGAAAAACTATACTATGCTTTTACAATTTTTTTAATGCAAAAAAAATTTAATGCTTAGAGAAGAAAGAAATAACAATAGAAAGAATTCGTAAAGTAGGACGACACAAAAAAATTCGTAGGGGAAAGAAAAACAGAGGAAATAAGTTGCAAAGACTGAGGTATGCGAATCTAACTTTAGATATATATATGATGCATGAAATGAAACACCATCAATCCAGATACAGATTAGTGGCTTCTAGTTGGCCTGTCCGTACGGATAGCTCTGGACGAATATGCTAACGATAGCTCGCTATAAAGTTATTTTCTTTTTTTAGAAATAGCTTTTTATAAAGTAGCTGAACGCTAAAGATAAAACCATATAGTTTAAGGATTTATAATTTAGCATTGAGATATCTATAAGGTAATATGTTTGAACAAAAATAAATAGAAGGTAGTATGTAGATGAAATATAATCACAAATGGAAACCTTTGTGGCTATTGTTTGGTCTAGTCCTGCATTCTTCACTCGTAATTCGATGCAAAAGAAGCTTTCGAAGCTTCGTCTACTTGTTTTAGAGTTCCTGAAAGCTGCTGCTCGAAGTGATGAATAAGGTACTTTCAAGTATGAAATTTTATCCATCTTTAGTTGTTTGATCGATTCTACAAGATTTGGTTGACGACATAATACGGGTTTGATCATCAGTTTCCAGTAAATGCGATGCAGCGGCAATAGTCAAGGATGGCGTTATAACAAATATATATATATATATATATATATAATATGGATTACCTTGGCAACATATTATTCTGACATTTATCCTTTTGCTGTCACAAGATTTATTAATACGAAAGACTGTTCTCTGATAGTTTGACCTTAACCGTTCGTAACAAAATAAAAAAATTATGTTTTTTTCTTTGAGCAACAAAAAAAAAAGTTATGATATTCGAATTCCAGTGGTGCTATCTGTCAAAAAAAAATTACAAAAATGAATATATGTGAGAAATGGAGAATCAATAATTAAGCAATTGGGTCCCAAAACCTCACATGATCTCTGAAAGCCATGTCCAATCCATCTCTCAAAATTTGCAATAAGGTGGTTGACAAGACTCTTCTTTTTCTTTGTTTTTTAGCGACAAGACTCCTTTTTTAAATTTAATGTTGTAGAATAAGATTCCTAGAAAATATAACAAAATAATACCGCATTATATAAAACGAAAGTTATCCAATGGCACTAGTCCCAACATCGAAATCTTGTTTGCAATATGCCAATATCTTATGATTTGGATTAATTAAAAGCGCAATGTGAAATGCTAGTAACATTGACCTCCAGCAGGTTACTGTGGACCTTCAACTTTTCAGTATTGATACCGTAGACAAAATTTTGTGTTATTTTGTTCGTGCTTGTGGCTAGTACAAATTTATGTCAATAAACTGAAAGCACGCAAATATATGACTTGAACCAAACTGGCGTAGACATGATGTGAAGGGTTACGGACAATCAATTGGTAATGGCAATCATAAAAAAGAGAGATCCAAAAAAGAGAAGTGAACGACTTAAGAAACAATGATTTGAAAATAGTGGTTAGGTTACCATTGATATTGCTTTGTGTTTGTGTTTTGTCCAACAAAATTGATTGGAATTACATGTAGAGGGAACATGTGGGTGGGTATGAAGGCATTAATGATTAGCAGAGTGGCATCCAAAAAATTATGATCTCCGCAAGGAAACAGACCCTACTTTTCAACCCAATCCTCTCCTCTTTCACACACCTATAGATTTTTCTCCCATCCCTTCATTGATAAACTTTCAGTTTGTCTATCATTCTTCAAATACTCAACCATTTGACTCTATATTTTATTTTAATAAGGATACAGAAAATTTTCCGAATAGTGATAAAAATATCTCAACTATTAGGTTTTAAAGAGTTAATTTTCTCAACCATTGAACAAGTTCTGTAATCTTTACTCTAATATGGAAACCAATTCAATAGCAAAACAAAAAAAGGTGATACAAATATAATCTATATCCTTTGAAGCTTATAACAAAATCAAAAGTTAGAAAAACCCACTATATTATATATATATCAGCATTCTTGATAATCATGCCTAACTATTCATAAGAATAATTGGGAATAACTAGACAACTCTTATCTTGTTTAAGAAATTAGAGGTTATGATAGAGGGAGCATGTGACTGAGTTCGGTGAAAAGGAAAGATAAAAAATAAAAAAGAAGACATAAAATTCACATGCCATGTTCGGTTTAGGTGAAGCTGATAAATGACCCATCGCTCTATCCATCCGTTTCACCTTCAAACTTCGTGCTGTTTTTTTGACTCTTCTAGCTTCCCTCTCTAAACATTTTTTTTGTAACACATCCCTCTCTAGACATTTATTTTTGTTTTTCTTTCTTTTAAATTACTAATAGAGCCACAATGTCTTTGGAGGTCAAGGACAGTCAGAGTCATCTTCCCAACATAGGGACTTGAATTCGTAAATTTAAAACGCACTCTATATACTTTAAAGAAGACTTGAATTCCTAAACGAAAAGAGCTAAACGAAAATGAATTCGATTAACCGGTTAACCTATCCGTGTTAAATCGTTGAATTTCATATTCGTCTAAGAAAACTCATGTGTTTTGCATCTTGAGCTAAAACTTCTCCAGCTTGTTTTTTTGTCAACAAAACTTCTCCAGCTTAGAAGTTACAACACGATGTTAATGTTAATTTGGCAAGTTAGCAAACGTACATGAATTATACTACCTCCGTTCCTAAAATTAAGATTTTCTAGAGTATTCACGTTTATTAAAAATATAATTATGTTTACAATTTATCTTTTTTTTATCTTTATACGCTTTTCAATATCTATCCATCAATAAAATTTTAATAACTCAAATATTTTCAATTAATGTTTCTCAAAAGCATACAAAAATATCTTAACAATATAGAAAATCTATCTTTATGGAACAAAATTTTTTTCTAGAAAATCTTACTTTCAGGAACGGAGGTAGTATTTTACTATATATCGAACATCCTCGACAGTGTGGTATTTATCTCGTAAGCATACTACAGTGGGCCCTTATACGATATCATGGGCTTCAAAGCCTACTTAGATATCTCGTGATTTTCTTTTTTACAAAATCTACGTAGATATAAACTCAAGAAAGCTTTTTTGGTTCAACTCATTTTTTTTTATATACCGTAGTTTAACAAAGAGGGGGAGTAAAGAAAAATCATCAAAACACAACTTTGATTGTCTTTCCATAACTCAACAAAACTTCTTGTGATTGTTTTTCGAGTCAGTAATGAAGCAAAGTTTGCTCATTATGCAAAGAAACATATGTTAACACTCGAAACATGTAGAAATTTGTTTACAGCTTTACATGATCACTTCTTCTTGCCTTCAGGTTTAACTTCAGCTTCTATTTGTTTCTCCTCAGCGTTCACCGCTTTCTCGTCCGGCTCCGAATCTTTGGTCACCGGGGTCATCAGAGAATCGAATTTGTCTGATTTCCCCAATACAATCTCAATCTGTACATGTCACAAGACACAGATGCAATATAATGAAACCGAAAATACATTATTAATAAGATCTTAGCTAGCTATTCGAAAAGAGAAATAAATAACTGGCCTTGGCCTTCTGAACTACTCTCCCTTTGTTCTCGTCCTTCATTCCCACTGTTGATGTCAGAACTTCTGTTTGTTTGTTTCACCACAAATGACATTTTCAGGTAAAATAAAGAAAAAGGAAGAGATATCTAATGTTCATGAAGAATCATCAACGTTTAAACGTACTCTTCTCTGTTGCAAGTCCATTGTTCTTCAAGATTTCTGAGATAGTAACCACTGTTGTGATCGCTGCACATACACAATTAATCAATCTTACATATCAAAATGTAGTATTTAAAACACACCCATAGAGAGGAAAACAAAGGGAGATAAAAAATAGAAATAAAGAAAATCGAATGGTTGTAACTTGTAAGCACCCTACCCATTCCAAGTGCAGAAAGCTCGACCTCGTTGTGTTGCTGAATGTATCTCTGCATTACATACACACCAAATAATGAAATCCTAATCAGTTTACAGTAATTAGATTCATATATAAGGTTGCTTGAAAATCAAGAAAGTTTGTTATGATAAAATGTAACGGTTGATTTTTTTTCTTTGGCACTTAGCCACTTACCTTGGCGAGATTAACGTAGAAGAACAAGGGTTTCTTGGTGTTAGACACTTGGATCCTATTCTTCTTCTGAGTTTCCACCGCGGTTGTTGCTGACACGATGAGGTTGGTGGCCGGAGATGGCGCTGGTGCATGAACCGGAGTTGCTACTTCCGTCGCCATTATTAGTCTCTTGCTCTTCTTTTTTGGGAAACAAGTTAAAGAGTCGTGTCAAGCATTATAAACAGCGCTTGGAGGAGATTATAAGTGACGCGTGTTCGTCACCAGTTTGTTTGTTGACCGAGTAGGAGAGAAAAACGGATCATCTCGCTTCCAAATCCAAGTATATGCTTTTTTGCATTTCTCACGATCTACTTTGTGGACTCCATAATTGTTATTGATTTTTAAAAATATGTATAGATAAATACGTAAGAACAGTAAAGGTTACTTCTTCTTTGAAACTGTAAAATGCTACCGAACTGAAATCGAAATTTTTGGTCTAAGTGTTAAATGTGATAATAATAAGCAATTTCAGAATTGGCCTTAGGTTTGATTAGTGAGAGGCACAAGGCCTTGGGAATTGTTAACTAGCCCAGATTTAGAGTCTGGATTGCCTTCTTCTTATTCTTCACTGGCCCATGCAAGCACGTTGTCTCATTCGGTAGAAAATAAACTATAGGTTGAAACCTATAGATCCGCACAAATATGTGATCACATGGTTGGTCCTAGTGGTGTCATACACTCAAATGGACTCTACACTTTCAAATGGGTTTGTACAGATGAAAATTTTGTTTTAGTGGACATTCAAACCTAAATCCATAATCAAAAAATATGATTAAATCCTTTTTTTTTAAACGCTTAGAAATTCATTCAAGGTCCAAACGGACAGAGGCAAGGGAAAAAATCCAGTTTAACAGGAAAACATAATAGCGGGAAGAAAAACTAAAACACCAAACTTTGAGCAAAAACAAAGGCTCAACAAATATGATTAAATCTAAATAGGACTATCAAGTATGACAATATGATTTTGTCCACGAGGTACAAGTTATAAATTAGAGTTGTAAAAATGGATTGTCTATATTCAAGTGGGTCATGTTCAGTGAACTACATTTTTTGTTTGTTAATTCAGTGAACATTTTCTTTGTGTAGACATTAGTGATTTTCCCGATTTTAAACTAAAATTTTCAAGTTATTTGGATCATTCACTGACTAAACGGTTATTCCCACTTTTTGTTCCGGTTAAAATTAGATTTATCCATATTAAGTTATTAGAAATTGCACCCTATAGCTAAGAAAAAAAAAACAAAATTCACAAAGTAGTCAAAATCCCATTCTCCCTCTCCTATCCTCTTCCTATCTCTCTACTTTCTCTCCTAAAAAACTATTTTCAGTTTTCTTTTTGTGGCTATTTCACAAATAACCCCAATTATAAGCTCGTTTCTCTATGAACTCATTTGTGATTATTGGTCTAATTTTATTTTGGACGCGGACTACCCATAACCCATTTGCCATCTATGCTTGAATGTATCACACGACACACATCACATATGTATTAAGCAATAACGAGGGATCATTGATAAGCAGATACGGAACATAATCAGCTCTCGAGTAATCTATGATTCAATTTCGATTGTAATCAAACCTTCATTATTCAGTTAATGACATTTACAATTTAGCAAAAAAGATACGGAACAGAATCAGCTCACTGCAAGGACGGGGAGGGAAACGCTTCACCCAAGCTATGGCTGTTTGGTCTGAGACTAGAAAATAATACTAATTCTGTTTTTCTTTTTCTTCTTTCAAAAGTTTCACAAACTAAATCTTAGATTTAGTTTGTACAAAAGCCTTTTTTGATATGAATAAATTTAACATAAAAGAAACTTTAAAAAAAAAATAACGAGGGATTATTGTGCATGGAGATCTTTATTGAGTCCATCAAATTAAAACTCAAAATATGAACGCGGAATGAGGTAAAATAAAACCTCTCATATCAACCTCAATTCAAAGCAAAACAGAATGTATAAACATTTCATAACAAATGCATGGTTCCCAGAAAATGTTAGAAAGATTAAAAGGTAGAGACAAAGAGGACCCAGAGATAGATTTGAGATCAGAAAAGTTGGTCGGGAGGCTGTTCTTCCCCGTGTCGGCGTTAACTAACCGTCGTCAGCATTGACTACGCGAATTTAAAAGTGCGACGTTCACGTGTTATCCGAGGATGTTTTATTTTACACGACAATATTTCTATTCAAACTTGTCGACACATGGATATAATATCTAGTGTATAACAGAGAATTTTGTACTTTAATTTTTTTTTTTTTGTCACTTAATTTTGTACTTTAATTGTAGTCGTTGAAGATAAAGATGCAGAATTGATTCTTGATATTTAATTTCGGTTTAAATAAGAAAACGTGAGTATATTATCTTTATATAATTAATAGACTTTCAACTGTTCAACTCATCAACAGACAACAACTTTACTTACTGGCTGGACAAAATTATTCTTTTAGAATATTTAATTACCAGGATGAAGAATTAATTGCCAAAAAGAAATGACTAAAATAGAAAAAGCTGTTAAAAGAAATAAATGACAAATCAAAACAAGAAAGAAAAACAGAGCCGATAAATATCCAACAGCTTAACAAACGAATAGCAGTTCCATAACAGTCACCGCCAAAAACAGGAGCAATCTTTCTTTTTCGTTGAGAGATAGATAGAGAGAGAGTTCTTGTTCTTTCTCGTCTGAAAAAAATCTCGCAATAGACCCGAAAAGAGTAGTCACGAAGACTGGTTCTCAAGGATAATTGTTCATTCAGAAAAGATTTGTAAGAATGTTATTTCATCTTTGTTTCTGTTTCTTTTGGTTCTCCCCTGTTTCTGTATCTTGTTTGAGGACAAAATTGCTCCTCGCATCAACCGATAATATTTGCTAAATGCTGGTCATTTCTTTTTAGATCCGATTTGTTCAGATTCAGATCGATATCAAACCTATGCTTTTCTTATAATCATGTGCACATTAGGTTGGTAGGATGTTAATTGGATATCCTATCAGAGAGATGCAAGACAAAAGTGAAATTTTGAAATAACAAAAAAAAAATCAGAGTTTGAAACCTTTTGGATAACTAAATTAGGTTAAATATTATGTTTTGAGCGTTGTTTAATAATCTATTATCTTGTTTTCTTTTTGGGGGTGAAATATGGTAACAGACGAGTAGTTTAAAATGGGAAGAGAAGTTGTCGAGTCGGTGAACAAAGATGCACCCAATGGAAAGGTTCACGTGGCTCCCAAGATAACTGCAGAGGAAGATTATGAAGTTAAAGAATGCACCGAGGAGGATTCTCTCTCCCAGAATCATCGATCTCCTCCTAATGTAATCACTGAGGTATTGAATAGTAGTCCATAGAAGATGTTAACTACTGAGATATGAAGGTGGTTTTGATGGAATCTTTTTATTTTTTGTAATAATATCAGAATGATGTGAAGAAACCGTTGGAGCCTGAGAACAAGAACCATTTGGATGAAGAAGATGAATCTTCTCTTACTTCTTCGTATCCTTTCTTTAGTTTATTTACTTAACAAAAACCACTAAAGAGTGTGCTTATTTGTGATAACTAGTATCTTTAAGTTTGTTTGTGATTCTTGACGACATTCTACTCCAGAGCTGCAACATCGCTGAGGAATGCTAAGTCGAGAGGAGTAACTCATGGAACCGCTCCACGGTTTAGGAGTGCTCAGCGCGCTGAGAAACGCAAGGAGGTACTCAAAACCAACAAGACAATATACAATTACTTATGTTATGTTCACGGATTTTAATTGTCATTTATTTGGGTTTAGTACTACCAAAAGCTTGAAGAAAAACACCAAGCACTGGAAGCTGAAAGGAACGAGCTCGAACAAAGGCAAAAGGTAATAACCGTTTTAGTATTTTTCAAAAAAAGAAGAAAAAAATCTTTTTAGTATTGGTCAAAAAAGAAGAGAAAAAAACCGTTTTAGTAACTAAATCAAGAAAATGTAAAATGATTCTTTACCTTCTGAATAAATGGGAACACATTTAATATGCAGGAAGAACAAGAAGCAGCCATTAAACAGCTAAGAAAAAACCTCAAGTTTAAGGCTAATCCGGTGCCCAACTTCTATTACCAAGGACCTCCCGTGAAACCAGAGCTTAAGAAGGTATCAATTGTATCTAGATTTATCTCATAAATGTTTCTTGTGTGACAGGTAAGCTTATTAAAATGTTATTTGTTTCGACATAGTTTCCATTGACGCGTCCAAAGTCGCCCAAACTCAATCTGTCAAGGAGAAAGAGCTGCGGAGATGCCATAAACTCTTCTGGTGAAGAGAATCCGAAGTCAGTCTCTACACATAATCGACACAGCGTTGGCAAAACAGAGTTGAAGCCTGTGATTATGAATGAAGATGCTTCCATTGAGGAAGGGGTTTCCATAACCTAATTTGATCATACCAGAAAAAACGAACCAAACCAAACCAAACTCTGGTTTCAAGTTCATCCTTCCGGTGTTTGTTCAATTCACAATCGTTCTCCTCGTGCGGTTATTGATTGTTTTTTTTTTCTGTTTCACGTCTGTTTCTACATGATTTCTGTTTTAACGTTACGTAACGTTAAACCTGACATTGTATATTTTTAAGTGTTGAGTAATCTTAGAGCTAAAGATTAAATCTATTATGCTAAAATTTGAAGTTGGTTAATAATTTTATTTTCTAATGATTTCTGATGATTAGTTTCCACATTCCATCCCTAACTTATCAAAAAAAATATTAAAGAAACGTGAAGCTAATTAATTATAGAAGAGGAATTGGTCAACTCATCAGGCTCATGACCTGAAGATTACTCTCCTAACATGACTTCGAGAATTGGGCGGAGTTTACTACTAATTGCATTCTCTAATGGACTTGTTAAAGAGAAAAAAAGAGGAACCAAATCATATCAGATACATTTTGTTCAAGATCTGATACAAACCAAAAAAAAAGCTTCTAGCTAGATTATGCCATTTATAACAATATCTATATATAGATAAGGCTGATGCCAAACTTGTGACGCAGAATAACCTAAGTTCAAGTAGAATATACACTTGCATATCACAACTACTAGACCGGTTTAGCTAATCAGGTGTGAGCTGATTGGGAAGAGAGCATTCTTGCATGGTTATGCTCACCTTCGTAAGTCACAATAAGCATCGAAGTTTCGTCTACACAACGTTCAACATGCTTCCTTGCTGGACAACCTCTCACGCTGCTGCATTTATAGTATCCCCTGCAAAAAGTGAGCACTATTAAAAACTAGTGTTCTAAAAATCGATGTACACGTAGTCTAGGCAGCAAATCAGTCATAAGAGAAACAAAATTTTCTTAAAGGTTATTTTTTAAAAAATCGGTTCAGACGACACCTAGACAGAGAACTAATCCCTATGAAACTTCTAACTACTGCATAGCGATTTCTTGAACATTGAACAAGACCATTGGCTAGGCATGTAACTATTTACTAACCTAGGATGAGGAGACCCCTTTATTGGTTTTTGTCCGTACTTCCTCCATGAGTATTCATCTGGAGGTATATCAGCAATCTTGTTACTTATCGCAGGTACCTTGATCGATCTTTTCACTCTCAACTTCCTGTAAAAGAACCAAACATCTTATAAACAAACACTTTTTAATCTCAAAGAAAAAGAAAAAATCAACACACACACCTTTTCTTCGAACAATGACACTTGCTCTTGCTTCCACATTTCAAGCTACCAGAGCAGCTTGTCCTTCTTGAATGCTGCGATATGTGATCAGACCCCTGAGGTAGTCCGATCAAATGAAACGCGTTTCTACCGTAATCAGTCACACTCCCATCCATACTAAGAGATGAAACAAACGATCTTGAACCACTGGAGACACTTGGGGAATAGCAACTACCACTACCAGACCCATCAAACTTTAGGTTTAAACCACTGTTGCTCCTATAGTACACTCCTTGCTGGTGGTTGCGGACAAACTGATATGGTTTTTGATCAACAGCTCGATGAGACGGCGGCTTTAGCTCCAGAAACGACTTGTCAACACACATTTTCTGGTTAAGCATCATAGGAGGATGATGAACCGGTCTCTGTTCAACGTAGCTAGGAGCAGCAGGAGGTACAATCTGAAGAGGCTTTGGTGCTAGAACCGGAACGCAACCAGTTATACCAATATTGCTGCAAACGGGACTTTCCAAGAAGATGTGCTGGGGCAACAAAGGAGACATAAACTTGTGGAAGTTGTTGTTGTTGAGTTTCTTGATTTTTCTTTGACCTCCTAACCCTCTAGTCAAAAGAGAAGTGACTCTCTTGAACTTAGAAACTGCTTCTCTTGTTTCAACCATTATAGATTTGGGATCAATGGTTTGTTGTGACAAGAGATTCAAGACTCCATGACAGCTTTCCACTGCCGCTTTGTTTGCAGCTTCAACTTCCTCCATATTTTTCTTCCACATACACAAGCTTCAAAGCTATCAAACCAAATGCGTCAGAAGCTTGAAAAGATCTAGAGCGCCAAACCCTAAAAACTATTGGAAAAGGAAAAGCAAATCATCATGACTCATGAACACAGCCAAGACATTGAAAACCCTGAAATGTATTAGGTGTTAAAAACTTAAGAGATGAGATCTTTTCCCATACGTATCGAGAAGAAGGATGAACAAGGAATCTCCTAGAAGTTAAAAGTATTATAAAAGCAATTATATTTTTTCTTATCTAACTGTAAGGAGAAACCAATACAAGGTTAAGGACTTGCCTTCTACGTCTGAGAGGAAGAAGTTCTTTCACAAATATTCCCTCAGCCCCATTAAAATACAAATCTTTTCTCCTGCTTTGTCAATATGATTTAATTTTTTAAAGCATAAAAAAGAGAGAGTGGAGTGGAGTTGGGTCTATGAGAGATGGTCGTCGCAGTCACAGGGGAAGGAGAGAAAAAAACAGAGTCCTCTGTAAAAGATTTCTTGGTAGGTCCCAATAATGGACCTGCTTTGCATCTACTCGTTGTAGTTATTTTTCCCCAAAATAAAGCTTAGATCAAATCAAACATACATTTTTATAAACATTTTAAGCATCATTTTTTTATCTTTCTGTTCGTAAAAATCTTCTATATATTAATCATGAAACATTACACATATTATATAGTCACGTGTTATTAAATAAGATGATTTTTAAAAATTATTAAAAAAATAAATTGATCCATAAAATATATATATATATTATACTTTTTACTAAATTAATTATCACATTAATTAGTAGTCTTAAATTATTTCTTTAAATAAAAACTATGTAAGTTTATTTTTTTAACTAAAAGCTACAAAATTACCTAATATGATTAACATTTATATATGAAAATTAATAATTATAAATCATACATATTTGATAATAAATTTGTATCCTCTACATTTTATTTAATTTATATTATTAAAATTTTAAAATCACATTAAGCATATTTAAAAAATAGATTATTCATATATGTTATATTTTAATTTTTTAAAACATCTATAAATTAAGAAAATGGTAAGATGTCATTAAAATGTTATTTTTTAGAACGGAACCCGGTCTGAAACAAAATATTTCGAATATCGAATATTTCCAAACCAGATTTATATATTTAAATATATTAATTATTTTTAGAATTTAATATTTTAAAAAATATACAAAATAATAAGATATTATCAAATTGTCCAAAATACTTGGAAATATATACAAATAGTTAAAAATACATGTTTAAAATAGTTAAATGATATTTAAAATACCAATACTTCAAATATATATATATATATATTGATTTTTCTTATCCGAATACTGAAGTTAAACCAAATTTTATGTTAAGTTTAAGTATTTTAAAATATATATGATTTTTTTGAGAAATTTAAAGTAATAGGAATTTTATTTTATTTTTCAAAAATTAAATGAGTTATATGAGTCGAAATCCAAACCGAATCAGCAGATCCGAACCGGATCGAATTCACAAAAAATCAAAACATAACTGAATTAGAACCAATCCAAACCAAACCGAACCAAATTGTATCCAAATATCCACTTTAAATCAAATGTAAAAAAAAATTCTTGATAACAAAATATATTCTAATTGTAATATTTAAATACAATATATTTTAAAAAATTCACTTCTTCCTACAGTTATCATCTAGTGATTAAAGTATTACAAATAATTAATGTATAGTGATAAGTTAGTATTTTATAAAATCACTAGTCTCTGCATAATGTATAAGATATTTAGTACCAATGTTTATAGTCCTTCTAGGAAAGTAAATGTTAATAAAATAAAAAGGTATAAAAGTAGGAAACTGTGTTAATTGGCCCCACGTTCCAGCTATGTATTCTTTAGAATCTCGGGCTTGCAACTTGGATAAATGACCGCTAAGATCGTGACATCTGTCCATATGTTCATATGTTCCTGTCTCCATTGCAACACGTGTACTGAAATGTTGACTGAACATGTACTGTTGTCTGTTTCTTGTCTTATCTTGAAAATGGAAAGCTGCTTGCATAAATCTTGTAATTTATTTGATTTTTAAAATAAAGTTACTCAATTTGCAACAGTTTAAATTTGAAAGTTTTTTTTTTGAAAAGAGAAAAGGTTAAATTCGAATTAATGATGACAGAAAACTTATCTTCTTCGGATATTAGAATGGACCGTAACAACTTGGAAATGTTTACATCGTAAAAAACAACAGTTAAAATAGCTAAAAACTACAACTGTAAATAAAACAAAAGATAAATACTACAAACAAACTCGCGATAAAGCCGATGAACGGGAGAGTTCAAAAGACCACGGAAAACACTGAATAGAAATTTACACCAAATGGGTTGGTGGCCATATGAAATGCGAGACAGGAACTTAATCCCTCTATGACCATGCCATTGCTAGTCTCTAGTTAGAGTATTTAAAGTACATTCTGTAGCAAAACTAAGAGCAAGTATAAGATCAACTCAGGACATTAACCTTTTTTTATCCCTTATATTAATTTATTTTACATAAAAAATAGGCTAATACCATCCAGCCTATTACTAAAAGTTGGAAATAATGCATCTTTAATATTTAATCTGTAAGAATATGAGATACATGGTAATGATGTTCAGACCACCACCGGATGTTTTTCCGCATATGTATATCGAATGAGATACACAAAAGATACGGTGAACACATAGTTGAGGCCATTTTTTGGTTCCAACACACATTACAGATGATTGATTTGGCTCTTTGTCGCCCGTAAAAAGAGAGTAGAATTACAATTAACAAAACTGGACCCGAAGAGAAACAAGAGTCACAGAGTTGACCTGGCAAAGATTCTCTTTGCTTCTCGTCGTGTAGTAAACTAGTAATGAACTGTTAGTTTCTTCACAGTTCACACGACAGATCTTTGCAATAAATTTATTTTGTTCGTTAGTACTTTGTACTTTCGATTTTGTTATTACATTTTATACTTATGACATGTGTTTTGCCTTATAACTACGATGTGGGATATTAGTTTTCGTAAACTATGAAGTCTATTTTAGAA
Source organism: Erucastrum elatum (assembly GCA_900406325.1). NCBI lineage: Eukaryota > Viridiplantae > Streptophyta > Magnoliopsida > Brassicales > Brassicaceae > Erucastrum > Erucastrum elatum. Next base: position 2,417 of record OVBX01003480.1, on the reverse strand, counting down.
ATTCAACTTTTGTATAGTCCAAAGCAATATTGTATGTATTATAGTCGTTGTCTTTGTCGTCGTATGTTCGTCCTCTACTCGTTAGGTCAAGTAGGCATGGCCGATTCGTTTTCGTCGATTTTCACACCTACAAAGCCACTATCATCATCACACTAGGGCTTCGAATGGCATCCAAATCAAAAAAATGCAGATCAATTAGAAAACGCAGATCAAGCAGAACAAACGCAGATCAAGCAGATCATGCAGAACAAATGCAGATCAACACTGGTTAAGTTAATTTATCGAATAAAATTATCTCGAATATTAAAATTAAATTTATATGTTAAATATCTTTTATAAAAATAAAAATTTAAAGGTTATATATATATATATATATATATATATATAATATCCATAATTTTTTGGTATACTTTGAGTTTGAGTCGTTTTGGATATTTAATCGGAAAAATATCCAAAATACCTGAAACTATATGAAAGCCTAAAAGATACCCCAAAACCACAAAAATATCTAAATATCTAACCGAAATCAGATCCATGAATCAAAAAGATACAGTTTTTTACCTGAGTACCCAAATTATATTTTCTAAAATTTAAATTTTTACTCGAAACATGTAATTAAACCCGTAACCCCGAAGCTGAAACTTAAAAAATCTGAAATATACTTATTATATACGATAAATTTTGAGAACTTCAGGTATCTCACGTAGTATCCGGATCCGAACCGAGACCCATGAATTCAAAATAAAAAAACCCAACATTTACCTTACCATGGATCCGGATCCGAACCTGTATTTTCGGGTCGATTCCGGTTCAAAATTTTGGGTTCTGATTAAACTTTTACCCTTACAAACTTAATTTATAGTTAACTATCTCTATGAAAGTTTTATTAAACATCCTAAAATCAATCAAATAAAAGATAAAAATGCATATGTATGTCATAATATATTTGTAGAGAAAGAGTAAAACATTCACTGAATATTATTGAATACAAATTCTAACTTTTTTTAAACATATTATTTTTTATTGTGCATGCATTAATATATAAACTAATTAAATAAAATATGAAATGCATGTATATGTTATAATATATTTTTAAAGAATAAATCAAAATTTTAATTTATTTTTAACCGAAAGAAAAAAAGTATTATGTTATTTATAGATAATAGGCTGTGTTACTAAAATAACTAATTAAAAAAAATCTACACTTCCCATTGGGCATCTGCATATGGACAGCTTTCTTCCCCGTCTTATAACCTGCAGTTCAAAAAAGTAACATATTTTTGATCTGTATGCAGTGCACTATTTTTTTATTAGTTTTTTTAGTTCTGCTTTTATTTTTGTGAATGGATACAAATTGCAGTTCATTCTGCATCCTCATTTGTTCTGCATTTCTCCTGTCTTTGTACCGCTGTACATTCACAGCCTAGATTGGCCAACTCCACCTCATTATTATAAAACACATAGAGCATCCAATAGCACCGTTCTCGAAACCGTCGAAAATATTAGGAGCAAAAGCCAAAAGAGCAAATCGATTATTTGGTTGACAATAATCTTTCTGACGCATGAAGCTTTCTTTTTAAATTTGGATATCGTATCAAGCCCACGATGCATATCTTATCGCCATTCCTTTTTTCGATTTTACTCCTATCCAATCATGTATGTATCAATCATCCATGTGCAACTCTAACAATGACATGTCCAATTGTTAAATCAACTGTATTTAGTTAGAAAACAAAACTATAATAACCAAGCTAGGTTTCTGATTAGGATGCCATTTAGATGTATATCATCTGGGAAGATTCGATCTACACTTCGTAAAATAATTTAGGTACGATGTTAGATCTTAGTGATATATCATATATGACGTCTTACTCTACATGTAGAACTTTGTAAGATATAAATAAATAATTATCTCTTGTTAGTCTCTTTTTTCGTTTAAAACTGAACGTAATAAAAGTCTAGAATAATATTAGGATGATTGCAGAGCTAATACATAACTAGACTTTGACCCGTCCGACCGAGCAGATATTATTTTATATTTTTACTTTTTTGTTTATATTAAATGATAAATTTGTAATATTTAAACAAAATATAGATTAATTACAGTTATAATAAAAAAATAAATTAAAAGTTTAAAAAGATATTCTGATATAAAATTTAAATTTCTTAATTAAACAAATATAGAGGTGGATCATAATTTTTTTTCTAATTCCAAAATCTTAGCACCCTTTAAAAAATAAAAATAAATTTATAAGAGCATAAAGTATATAAATATATCTGAAACTATAATTTCTATTAAAATAATTTTTTAAATAAAAATAATCTTGCATTGTTGTTGTTTATTTTTTAGAGTTTGACCCGTGACCAAATAAATATTTTTTTCACTTTAAAAACAATTGTACTTATGGTATTATATA
>OVBX01003479.1:0-16812 GCA_900406325.1 Erucastrum elatum | reverse complement strand
TATATATATATATATATATATATATATATATAGAATCCACATTGTTCAATGTCTTAAAGAGAATTGTTCATCATTCAAATCTAATTGGGTGTTGTTTGAACAATTATGCCTAATCTGTCTCAGTTATAATTAGTTTTATACATACACGTATGAAAGGGGACATCAAAAGAATTAGAAAATAGAAAGAGGCTCTCATCAGTTCTTCTGGCAAAACATCAGATACCAAGTAAGAAATATACAGAAAAGTGAAAATTTAGTAAAAAAAAATATAATTAAGTGCAGTAAAAACTTAGAAAGTACATATTTCAGAGACAAAATAAGTTCGGATTTTGTAAGTAATCTTAGTTGGCCAAAAAGAATACATAATTCACTCCATCTCCTCTCCTCTTATACAATCTAAAATATTTTAAAAGAGATATATGCCATTTCAGATAAAACAACAACAACTGATTGATTTATTTTCCTATAATAAACAAAAGAAGGGTTGTGTCTTTGGGTACTAAAAGTAAAAAAAAAATAAAAGGTTGTGACTTTTGAGAAGTAATGATTCACAAATGAAACATTAAGACACACTGTTTAGATTAGTGACCGGTAAAGAAACAATATTTAAGTTTGTTGAGAAATTTTATTTTGAAAGCAATCTTGTGTTTTTGCACATCGTCCATATCCCTTCCACACCCTCTTCCTTTATCCCTTCCACTCGGTTCCACTTGCCATGTCTCCTGCTGCAGTGATCACGCAACATGGAAAACCATCACATCAAGGTACTTTGGTTTTGCTTTAGTGTTCCAAAAGACAGACAAAATAGCCAAGGATAGAACACTATCTACATTGATTTCTTTAGTTCCTCATTGCTGTCATTAGCTTCATCACCCGTAGGCTCCTTGGCTAATCAGAACAGAAAATCAGCTTGACAAAGGAGTCCAGAAACATAAACCAAGAACATGGAAAGCAAATAAATAGTTAACACTTTAACACGGAATCCAACCTTCTGTTGGATATTAATTTTTTTATTTGATTAGAGTAAGTTATGCTTTGAGAAGGTATGAACATATCTTTTCAATTTAAAGGTTGTTCTTTTTAAAATAATACTTATATGAAGAGTCGCAACTTTTCAATATAAATAGTCACATTTTTTTCAATATAAACAGTTATTTTAAAACAAAAAGACACAATTTTAAAATGTTGAAAAGACATAACCTTTCAACTTAAATGAAATTCACAACTTTTTAATTAATCAGGATTGCTACAAAGACTATTTATTAATTTTGAAAAGTCGCATCTTTTCAGTTTGGATATATGCATCTTTTAATAGAAAAAAGACACAAAGTTTTAAGTAGTCACATCTTTTAATAAAGAAAAGACATAACATTTTATAAGAAAACACGAACAATCATAACTTTTCACAAGATTTGAAATACCTATAAAACATACACACTCTTTGGAATTAATCAAGATTCTTATTATTAATAGATTAAAGTTTTTTGGGCGACTTACAAGTAAGTCGTCTTAATATAAAATATTTAACCTAATTTGATTTTTGTGTCTCCCTATATAATTGTTTTACACATTCTCTCTCCTCCTCTCAAATGGCTGCAACAAAAATATAATGTTCATCATTCTAAATATCTCCAACCTCTCTCTAATATCTTTAACTTATAAACACCAAGTTATATATCAAGTTATTCTTTTTGTCTCATGTTTTTCTCACAAATTTATCTTGTTTTTGCAGGTTTTTTTCATCGCATGGTTCTTATCTTCCACTCATTTAAAGATAGATCTATTCATTTTAGATATGTATTTTTTTGTGTTCTATAAAGGTAGATTTATCTAATCTTCTACTTATTTTCTCTGTTTTAAGTCATTTGCACGTTATATGCAGGTTTTTTAGCTTTAGATTTGGATATACATGTTTTCAAATCTGGAAGACCTCTAGGACGACTTACCTCAAAATCGTCTGGACTTTTTGGAAGTCGTCTGGACTTCCTGGAAGCCGTCTGGACTTCCTGGAAGCCGTCTGAACTTCCTGGAAGCCGTCTGGACTTCCCGGAAGCCGTCTGGTCTTCTTGGAAGTTGTTTGGCTGAGTCTTCTCTTGTGTCTCTTCTTTTTATAACAGATATGAGCATTTTGATAAGCTTTTATGTCTGATTTTTCTTCATTTGGTAATTTCATGTTGTATAAAGTTCTTATCTTTTTCCCAACTAAAACTTTTCAAACCTACTCTAATCTCTTTGACTTGAAAACACCAAACTTTTAATGAAATTTTCAGTTTTATCTCATGTCTTTCTCACTAATTTATCTTTTTTTCAGGGTTTTCATCACATGGTTCTCATTTTTCACTCATTTAAAGGTAGATCCATTAATTTTAGAGGTGTATTTTTTGTGTTTTATAAATATATATTTGTCTAATCTTCCACTCATTTTCTTTGTTTTTAAGCCATTTGAACGTTTTTGGATATGCAAGTTTTTCAGATCTAGAAAACTTATGGGACAACTTACCTGGAGTTCGTCTCTTCAGGACTTCCCGGAAGTCATCTATACTTCTTGGAAATCTTCTGGACTTCCTGGAAGTCTTCTGACGAAGTCTTCGTCCATATCAAGTGGAGTCCAAGCTTGTCTTTGTTGAGGAATGATGTATAAGAGTTTTGTCTGTGGTCTATATGATTTGCATGTGTACTCATTTAGTTGTGATTTTTTTTATAAAATCAATAATAATGTTTCCCAAAATGTAATATATGTTCTAACAATGTTTTCATACATTTACAAATCAAAGAAATAATTGATTTCAATAGTTTTTTTCTTATCATCTGAATAAACAAGAATATTGGTAGCCTTATATTGATACAACATTTTAAGAAAAAAATTAACTCTTCTTCCAACTCATAACAATAATCATCATTGGTGTCAATAATAATAATACTTAAGAGATGAAAACAAACAATATTAACTAGTCAAAGCATATCACATTTTAATAAGTTTGTATTGAAAAACTAAATCAAATTTAGTAAAACTAAGGGAGAAAACATATTTTTGAAAATACAAGTTTTGCATATCTTGAAGTTACTTAACACTTTTAAAAATACAAGTTATTCAAAAACTAGCATATGACACTTAAAAATTAGCGTATAAGACTTAAAAAAATAGCGTAGAAGACCTAAACACTAGCGTAGAAGACTAAAAAACTAGCATATAAAACTTAAAAACTAGCATAGAATACTTAAAAACTAGTGTAAAAGATTTTCATGGAAGTCTTCTCGGATCAGTTAGAAAATTTAATTAACATGAATATAGGTAACCTCATAAATATAACAATTAAGTTATAAATTTCATTCAGTAGCTCTAATATTGACTAATATACATGAATTTACAAAAACAAAATATTAAAAAGCCTTTATAGGTTCAGAGAAAATAAAAGTTTATTAAACATTGACGCTGGACGACTTGGAAAGCTTCTAGGAAGTCGTCCATTTAGGTTAGTTTTGCAATTGATTTTTAACCTAGGTAACTTACAAGTAAGTCATCTAGGAAAAATATGTTAGTTTTGCATTTGACCGAAATACGTCAGAAATTTGATTTTCATGAATGACTGACTTACAAGTAAGTCGTCTAGTAGAACATTAAAAATTAATATTTTGTTTTTTCTATTAAAAAAATATTTAAAAACAAATTCTAACCAGAAATGTTTTCTTGCAATTAAAATATTGAACAAAAAAAGTTTTGTTAATGTTAAAAAGGTTTTTCTTAGGTTAGTTTTGCAGTTAAAATATTAAAAAAAAAAATTTTTTTTCAAGAATCTCTGTAGTAAATCATGGACGACTTCCATGTAAGTCATCTAGAAAAAAACACAGCATTATTTTTTAATTTAGCCATCCTGAAAAAGTCAAATTTCTAACATATTTAGATCAAATGCAAAACTAACATATTTTCTGTAGATGACTTACATATAAGTCGTCTCGAGTTTTTTTAATCAAACAAAGTTGGACGACATACATGTAAGTCGTTGAGAAAAAATAAAATAAAAGTTAAATGCAAAACTAATTTCGCATTGACCAGACGACTTACCTTGAAATCGTCTGGACGAACAGATCTGGAAAAAAAATTATTTCATAGTTTCAACCAGTGAGATAACTTGTTTGGCACACATAAATCTTCTTCAAGCACCCTGAATCTCAGATAAAAATGACCCACCAAGAATCGTAAGCTTCAATAGCTTTATGAAGCATAAAAAATTCAGAATCAAAATCTTGGGTTTTTTGGATGAAAATGGAGAGAAAGTGAAAAAGATGTGATTTTTAGTTCATAAGAATTGAGAAAGAAGAAGTGTAAATTGATTTGAGGTGCATTAAGAACTTCAATCTTGTAAATACTTAAAAATGATGAGGTTGGGAGAGTAAAAATGTCCTTTTGAAAAAAAAGAACCTAATGACATTTTTCGTAAATAATGTGAACTTGTGGGGCGAATAGAGTAAACGAAAAATCCAAAAAAAAAACATGAGTTAGTTTTAAGGTTGACTTTGAGTTTTGAGTCAAATTTGCTAAAAGCCTTCTAAACTGGCTCAATACAAAACCGAAAAATTTATTAATTTATCACGTTTATTATTTTATTAATTATTATATTATAGTGTGTTTCATCGTGAATTTAATTTAAAACCAACCAATATATACTATTATTGGAGAAGTGATTTGATGATTTATTAGGTTTCCCTTAATTGTAAGTATAATCATACTTTATATTCAATTATTAATATTAATAAATATTTTTTTGTGATTTAGCTAATAATAATTAACTATTATCTTGAGAATAATTAAAAATTTGGAATGATATATCATAATTAAAATATTTACTTTAATAATAATATAATATCATATATACGTTTATATTATATTTAATTTAGTAATATTATGCCGATAATATATATATATATATATCACATAATATATAATTACCCATAAATTTAAAACGAAATTCATTAAATTTTTAACATGATTATCTAAAAAAATCATATATATTATGCTATGCAAAATTATCTTTAAAATAAATATAAATCTATGTTATAAAGGGAAACTGCACTCCATACATGCAACTTATAGCCTATTTAACTAAATACCATTTCTCCACTATTATGAACTATTCATTAACTAGAAAGACACTGGAACCCCTATAAAATCTATGAAATACACCCTAAAATATCATAATCATATTTTTCCCAAAGGAGTTTATCAGTATTTTATTACACTCTGAATCACTATTGAGTCCATCCTTTTACTGTTATGACATATCCTTAATTTAAGCATTCTTTTAGTATTTTAGGCTAATTTACTCTAATTTTATGTATATATGAGTGTGTTCAGGTTTATTTTCGTGATAAAAAATATTTTATCAAAATAAAAATAATTATGAAAATTTGTCAAAATTATCACATTCTTAATACCACTTTTCATGTTAACACTAACCAGATTTATCTTCATTTTTAAAAAGGTAAATAGATGCTTATAATTCTAGGGTTAACTAATCTAGACTTACAAATTATAGTGAATGGGTGGGGGGTTTTGGAATGTGATGTTATTATTTTAATAAATAAATAAACACATAACAATTTAATAATTTGTAAAAGCAGATTCACAAAAAAATTCAAATTTTGAAAAGATTTGTTTATAAAAAGTTCAAAAATTCAAAAAGAAAAAGCAAAAAAAAAAAGAACTATACAAAGCTAGAATTTGAAAAGGCAAATATGAAAACTATAAAAATAATATTTTTCTCTCTTTTTAAATTAATTATATTTATAATATCTATAAAGCAAGATTCGAAGACTCTTTTGTTCTTTAATGAAAAAATTATATTTGAAAATGTCATTTTAGTGAAGGTACAGATGATTAGTGATATTAATATGGTAAAAGATTTTTTTTTTAATATTTAGTTGGTTTTTGAATTGATAATATACATATTTACAATTTTCTGTAAAATTATTGTTGGTGAATCTATCTATGGTGGCTCAGAAGAGGATCTATCTAACACACAAAAGTATCCGAATGGGTCTTGTAGGGTGGTATAAAAAAATCCAAACCCGAAGTGTTATTAACCAAATCCGAACGGGTAACCCGAAAAATCCGAAATTAATAGTTAATATAAATATTTTGATATATATATAAGTATTTCAATTATTAATTTCAATATTTGTGGTAATATGATATATAATAATAAATATTAAAATTTTAATAAATACTTTAATCACACAATTAGTTATAAATAAGTATTTTATAATTTGCTAACTGAAGTAAAAAGTCTACTCTCTATAAGACAATACATATTGTTTACAAATGATGTTTATTTTCATGCTTAATTTAACATTTTATTGTTATTTTATCGATTTAAATGTAATAGATTAATTTTTATTTAATTTATATGTTTTTCTTTATGTTTTCCTTCAAAAATTTGCTTTTTACTTCGGTTATATCCAAACCGAACCGATATAACCCGAATCCGTACAATATATGGTTATTTTATGGGTTTTAGGACGCAAGACAATTTTGAACCGAATCCGAAGTGTTATTATCCGAATCCGACCCGTACTAATAAATTTTTAGTATGAGACCTAGGAGCGTAAACACGAAAATACGAAAACCCGAAAAACCCGACCCCAACACCAACGGGTACCCAAACGCCCAGGCCTACACAACCAAGGTCAACCGATGTAAGAGATACTGTTTGCAAAATCTTAATTCCTAAGGATTTCTCTTTATCATGATCAGGAATGTTATAACTCTCTCTGAAACAGGAATAAACGAAAAAAGGAAAAACAACAGAAACGTGTTCAAAAAGAAACCGACCACAACTTAGTAGTAGCAGAAATTGTTCAAAAAAAGGAAAAAGGAAAAAAAAAGAAGGAAACGTTCCAAAAAAATAAAAAAAAAGGAACACCGTAAACCACAGCGCCAATTCTATAAATTGGAGGCAGGAGAACAAAGAAACGAAGACATATAGCGTGGAGTTTATCAGAGAAAATTCATCATCAATGGAGGAGGGAAAAGGCAAGTTAGTTTTGTTGTCGTCATCAGAGAAATAAATTGAAGAGACGTTGGTTTTACAGAGAAGCGATCGTGATTCATCGATGCGGGGTTGGAGGAAGAAGAGAAGAGATGATGACGATACAGTAAGTTGTTGTCGTAAGAAGAGAAGACATGATGTATCATTGATCAACGAGGATTTGTTAGAAGAAATTATGTTGAGTCTTCCGGTGAAAGACATAATTCGATTCCAGGTCGTGTCTAAACACTGGGAGCGTAGGATTAAGTCTAAATATTTCAAGGATAAATACATGTCGCATCAGAAAACAAATCAAGAACCCAAATTTCTCTGTCTCGAGGATGATTACGAATCGGAATCTCTTACTCTAACGACTATGAGTTTGGACTGGTCTTCATTGCCGTCTGGTCTAGTCGAAGAAGGCCCGTTCTTTCACATTAAACAACCACAAATCCATCAATTTACCAGTGTTTCCAATAGTTGTGACGGGCTTGTCTGCATATTCGACCAGGACGGCCTGACAAGTCCAATAATTGTGGCGAACCCCGCCATGGTACGTTCTCACACCCTCCCTCTTTCCGGGTTTCAGCGACAGTGGTTAGAAGACAAGAAGGAGCCTGTTCTACATTTCCCAGGACTTGGGAAAGACGACGTTACAGGAACATACAACCTAGTCTGGCTGCATAACAACGAAAGCAACTACACCTTATCATGCGAAGTTTTTGATTTTGAAGTCAAGAAATGGAGGTACATTGTGAATACGCCTTGTGATGTACAGGCATCCGCTGCTGAACCAATATTTGCAAAGGGATGGCTTTACTGGATCATTGCAAATCGGACTAATGAGTATAATATTCTTGGTTACAATATTCACACGGAGATGTTTAGAGTCTTTACAAATAAGATTGTCTCCCAGGCATCCCATTTTTATACAACTTCTATCTGTACTCTAAGTGACCGTGTCTGGGTTTCAAATAACGTGGCAGATGCTGGTGGTATGCACCACTTCTCGAGGATCAAAAACACAATGGATTCCGAGTGGGAATCTGAGAAGATGTTCTCCCTAGACCTCTGTTTGATTTCTCCTTGGTCTCCCCTCGACATCTCAACTCTCATCACACTTAAGGCCACTTCCAAATATTATAAGAAGTTTCTTGTCTCTAAATTATTTGCCTATAATTTCGTACATTTGAATCCTCCTACGGGCTCTATTTTGACTCCTTATTTTCAGAGTTTAGACTTTCCATTGTGAACTAATTTGTTTCTATGAAAAATTATATACATATGTGCTATGTGATTAATAACATTCCCGTATTGGGCTATTGAGTTCTGAGGTTCTTTTTTTTGTGTCCATTTATCTATAAAAGAGCCAAACTATCTCCTTCATCGTCCTCTCGCTAGCCGTAGCTCCGCAGCCTTGGAGAAATCAAAGATCGCAAGACCAGTAGCGCTTCTGTTTTAGAGATAGTTGTGACTCTACGTGTTGTTGATCTCAGGTTAGTGAAGATCGATAGGCAGCAAGGTGGTGGGGAGAATCTTGCGGAGAATGGGATTAAGCATGATTATGTTGACATACATAATTAGGGTTTTGAAGGAGAAGGGGAAGATCGAAGAGGGAGGGGAAGTGAACTTTCTCAAGTTTCTAAGGAGAAACGTAGGGTTAGTGTTCAAGGAACGGTCAGAGTGTAATCTGATGGGTAAGAAGCTGTTTAGGTTATAATGAAGAAAGAAACCAATCGCTAGATCTGGGGATGAACCATTATCTGCAACTTTTAAAAAAGATTTTGAATTGTTTTTGAGTCTGTCTGAATCAGAAAGTATATAGAGTCTGATGGACTTGTTGATTATCTCCCCAAAGGTATAGTTTATGTTTGTTTTTCGTGTTCACGAATGCAGATATAAAATGTTTTCTCTGTAAAATCTTGGATTCATACTTTATGATGCTTTGGTTTTTCGCAATCCCAGCTCTTGAGTGGTTTTTCTATGATCCTTCTTTGGTTTTAATCCAGATTCATTCAGCATAAGCTAGGAGGTTCTTCACTCTCTGACTACGACAAGCTTCAAGCTTAGCAGTTTGATCGTCAAATAAAATACAATGGGCTTTCAGCTAAATCTCAGGAACCCTCACAGAGGTATTACATCATTAAACCATCTACTGTTGATTAGCACATGATTCCATTCTTATGTAATTCGCTAGTATTGGTTTCACGATAGTTTTTTCACCATCCATAAGCAGTTCAGATATCTCGAGGATCGCTAGAGGCGAGGAGCTACGTCCTCTATCCAGAGTTTTTATCGCCTTCCACCGCTTCTTCTCGCATCACAGACCATTATCGTCGGCTGTTCAATGCCACGGCGGTGAAGAAGGTTAATAGTTGGGACTATTGTTGTTGGGAAGATGGATATGGATGAGTTCGGTATGAGAAGCCCAACTGAATTCAGGTTTGTCTTTTGATGAAGAAATTAAGTCTTTATTGATGGGTAGTTTCTGATGCTTGAGTTTCGATTTTGGTTTAAAAGTAACTGCGAAGTCTTGGGACTTGACACGTGTAGCGGAAAGTTCATCAGGAGGATCAGCAGCAGCTGTTGCAGCAATATAATGTATGCTGTCTCATGGTAGTGATACTGGTGGGAGTGTGAGATACCTAGCTCCGCTTTGTGGTTTTGTGGTCTTAAGCCAACTTACTGTCGTGTCTCTAGGTTTGAACTAATGGCCTATGCATCTTCGTTGGATGTCATTGGTTGCTTTAGCTCCACATTTGCTGATGCTAGGATGCTTATGAGAGGGTTGAATCCACGAGTAGCAAACAGGTATGGCCGGCTTATGTTTGGTGTTGTGCATCGTAATATAGACATAAAAAAAGTTCTTTGAAACAAAATATATCTTTTCTTAGTACATGATGTGCCTGAGTTCCATTCCCAGTTTCTCTATATTAATATTTTGCACCCAACCCAGTTTGAAGGGAGTGAAAGATGGTCAATCCGACGAGATAATTGAAGATGGTGTTGATTCTGGAGTGAGATCTGCAGCTTAGAAGCATTGGGTTGTGTACGGACAAAGGTTTTCTCTGTCTCAGTTTTGTTTTTGATTTGTATGATTTAAAATTCTATTTTCCTTTGTTTGGGATTATCATTATCATGAGAATCCTAAATTGATATCCTTTTTAAAGTTTCAGGGCATATGTATCACACATTTTGGAAAATGTCAGGACACATGAAAAATCGTTGAAAGTTTCCAACATGATCATTGTTGCCAGGCCAGATGCATTGACGATAAAACTCTTGCACTTTTCAACGAAGATACATCGTAAGTTGTTCCTCACAACATAATAAGTTGCATGACTCTCCTCACACTCAAAGAACCTTATCCCTTTTGATTTGGTAATCGCATGAGTATGAGCCCACAGGGACAACTCTGTCTAGGAGTGAACCGGAGGTCCCATAACATTCAAGGAGCCTATATGTGAGGAGAAGTTGGATACTGTATTTGAAAGCTTAATGAGTTGTAGCTTTGTTTATTCCAAGATCGCGTAAGAGGTTCCATTGTAATTATATTTTGTAAGAATGTTTTATCTAAGTTGGATTGAAAATTTTAAAAACAGTTGTTGTTTGAGAATTTGATGCGTCTATTCAAATTTTCCTCTTTGAGAAAGCTTCTGTTCAAAATTTAATTAATTCACTACCAAGGGAATGGTAGTGCAGTCAGACGCGCCATGACGAGTCCTTCTCCAGCGTTGATCTACCCCCTTGCTAGGCGGTGTGGCATTCGGAGGGGTGCTTGGCGAGTAGCGGTTAGGGTTCGTTTCTCTCCGGTTCTCGGAGGCGTCGTGTGTCGCAAGGCTTACTCCGTCGGAGTTGTCTCCCAGTGGTGGAGGCTTTGCTAAGAGGACACGGTGGGACCTCTCTTCCCAGCACCGGCAGTTGTTCTTCGGGCTTCTCCGGTGGATGGGTTCCACACCTTGATGCTTCGATTCTGTTCCGATCGCGTGTTTCCGTTGTCAGGTCCGCTTTATGTTCTTCGGGTAGTCTTGGTGGGTGTCTGGTGAGTCGTTGGTGGTGGGTCTTCTCCTCCAGTTTATATCCGCCTCCACCGCATTGAAGTTGCTGGCTCTTCTTTCAGTGTAAGGCTTCTCTCTTCTACATTCTTCGTGCTTCACCTGCTACAAGCCTTGGGCTGCTCGAGTTTCATATGTGGATGTGGGTTTGGCGGTTGCTGTGGTTTGACGCTTTTGATGGTCCCTGGTTTTGCGTCACGGGTCGCACTCCTTGCATGTGTTCAGGGGTTGGTCTCCTTGGGACATTGTTCATACAGTCTAAGCCGCTAGGTTCTGCGTTGTCTGGCGTCAGGTCTGTTCCTGCTAGTTCTGTGGAGATGAGCCTAACGCGGCTGTCCTTGGGTGAGTTCTTGTGGTCCTAACTATCTTCTTGGGGATAGTCCTCTCGCTTCCTGCTTGATCCTTGGTCTTTGTTTCCCTAATCTTTTCACGTTCAAGTTGCAGTCTGTGGTTTGTTGTTCTTCTCTCTGTTTAGGTTCTTGTGTTTAGTTTGTTTTCTGCAATTCTGCTTCTTGTGTATCTTTGTAACTTATGTAAAAAACTGAAAATATGGTATAATATTTAACATTTTACCAAAAAAAAAAAATACATAGTGATTAGTGTAAGGTTATTTTATGTTTTTCGTTCAAAATGTACTGACGTGTAAATGAATGGTTACCTATCACACTCTTCCTTTTTTTTAACAACTATCACACTCTATGAGAAATTTACTCCCTCAAACACATTTCCACTTTTCAATTACACAAACAGACACAATGAATACATTGAACACTTTTTGCTTGTGAATTGTCAAAATTAACCTCACTTCTAGTGTAAGTTGCCTAACCAGAACACTGGTTTCCTAACCAAATAACTTGTAACTAAATCAGACAAAACAAACATTGAGAAACTAGAATTAATAATATAATTTCATGATCCAAATTTTGAAACACAATTGTCTCTCTTTTTTAACTGTCTTTTTAGATTCCAAGAGACAAACCCTAGTTTCTCCTCTTCTCCGACTTCTTCTAGATCTAGATACTCAATACTTCGAGAAACCCTAATCCCTTTTCTAAACTTCTCCATTGTCTTTGTCGATAATCGTATCCGTAATTAACTCTCGCAAGCCGCCATTGATTGAGAGTAAAACTCCCATGAGAGGTGAGTTCCGTTTCGCTAGTAGTTCAGCCGCCGTTTTGCCAGTAGTTTTGCCTCCGTTCTCGTCCTCTGTTTCGTCCCCTGTCCTAACCTTTTTTTTCTTTTTCAGAATCTGTAGAGGACGTCGTAGATTGAAGTCTAGTCTCTCCATCTGAAACTGTCCCCAATATCCTTTCTCACTTTTGTTTTTTTTTCAATTTCTATATTTCAACGGAATCTCAATTTCTATTTTTCGATCCAGGAATCTCAATGCTGGTGGATACGGTGGAGGTGGAAGACGTGAAAGTGGTGGTAGAGGAAGCGGTGGATACCGCGATGGAGGCAGTGGTGGTTATGGAGGCTATGGTGGAAGACGTGAGTGTGGATACAATGGTGGTGGTTGGTGGATGTGGCTACTCGATCGTAGAAGATGATGGTGGATACAGTGGTGGTGGATATGGTGGAGGAAGCGGTGGATACCGCAGTAGAGGTGTTGGTGGTTATGGAGGCTATAGTGGAAGACGTGAGTGTGGATACAATGGCGGTGGTTAGTGGAGGTGAATACTCAAGTGGAGGAGATGGTGGTTGACACGGTGGTGGTGGATACAGAGGAGATGGAATACTTGAAGCTGGAGATGGTGGTAACCATCGCAATTGAGGCTATGGTGGATACAAAGATGGTGGATACCGAAAAAAATACAGTGAAGGTGAAAATTTTCTTGGTGGGCACGGTGGTGAAGGATGGTTGTGGTGGATAACAGAGTTGATATTTTGATAGCTATTGATACGGAGGTGGTGGTGGATGGCGTGGTTAAGGTGGAGGTGATGGTAGATACCTGAGTGGATGTTGTAGTTATGGACGGAAGTGGTGGCTACAAAGATGGTGGATACGGAGGTTGTGGATACACGAAGAAAATTCAAATAAAAAAATAATATGTTAAAATTGATCTTAAATTGTAGAAAATAAAAAGTTATAGTTTATGGTATTAAATAAAATTGATTTATGTATTTTTAACTATTAAAAATAAAAAAGTACAAATGAATGTGAATGAGGAATAATAATCATATAAAAAACTTATTTTTTTCTTTCTCCAACTAAAAAAACCATTCCATCAAATTTCAAATTTTTCAAATTTAACTACGGTCGCTTCTTTCCAAATTTCTCTCTCCAACATATTTAGTTACTACAAAAAAGATATCTAGTTACCGATAAAACCAATCCACCAATTCTACTCAAACTCATCGTTACACAAGCTGAGAGTATTTGAATGATAAAAAAATACAGCTGTCACAAATAAGTGTTTCAATGATACAATGTGTCTCTTTACGTGAAACAAAAGTAAAGAAACAAAGACACAATGTGTCTGTTATTGTAACTCACACGAGAAAAGTAGTAAGGAATTTAAGAAACAAACGTTCAAAGATGAAAATAATTTGTGATTTGTGTTCTCAAAACCTATTATCATAATTAAAATAGAACCAACTTAAAAAAAATTAAACTCTCAGTGTTTTTTTTTGTCAGCCAAACTCTCAGTGTTTGAAAAGAATTTAATTACATTTATTGACGAAACTATACATACAAATACTTTTAGGGGGGTGTATTCAAATTAACATTTGAGGTGATTTGATTTTTAATATAATTTCAGATGCTTTCAGTAAGTTGCAGAGATTTAAGTGATTTTTTATTAAAACACTCTAGAATATCACCTAAAACTATAAGATTTGTGTTTCAACTTTTTAACTAAGAAACTCTACCCAAACACCCTAAAATCACCTAATAACTTTAAAACTCCGCAACTTAAAATATTTTTAATAACAGTGAATTTCAGAGTACTTTACGAAATGTCAAGTTCAATATCAGTGGATTTTAAATAAGTTTTTGAAATTCATGTTTCAATAACAGTTGATTTGTCATTTTAATACAAATCACCTAAAACTCTCAGTTGAATACACCCTCCTTAGTGTACTTGGTACACTACGCTCTCTTTGGAACTCCATTGTTTGATTCGAGTTTAACGGAAGCCACGGTTGATCTCTGTGAAGGAAATCGATTTCTTGATTGATATGTATGAATCAGAATTGTAAGAGTTGAAAATTATAAATTTTATTACAAATTATATTTTTTTATATTATCTTAACTTTATTGATATCAAATCAACGTATTTAATTACATGAATATGATATACGTCAAACATTTTTGTTAATATGAATTTGAATAGCGACATTAGTAACATGATGCTTTCTAAGCTGATTACATGAACATGATATACATCAAACATTGTTGTTAACACATTCGTAGGATAAACTGATTCACTAGGTTTTTTCCGCTTTATTTTTGGTCTCATAAAATATATTTTTTCGCGCCTTTAAAATCCCGTGAGTAAACATTTTTTTCTAAAAAGATCATCGGATGCAATACATTTGTTACATTGCAATCCCTAATTTTAAATTTACAAATTCTAATTTTATTGTAATTTTAGGAATAAAAATAACTAAATTTTGGATGAATTTTAAATTTTAGGGGAAATAATTTGGAACTGAAAATAAATAAATTAATATTAAGTTTCAGAAAGTAAATTAAATTTTATACTGAAACTAAAAATAAATTGTCCATTTTTTTCTTTTATCCATAAAACTGAAAATAAATTTAGAATTTTTTTTTATGATTTGTTTACAATTTAAAAGATTTAAGATTTTTTTTTGAATTTTACCAAGATTTTTGATTATAAAAATAATTTTAGTATTAAAAGGAGTAAGATTTTTAAGTTAGTGTATTAAGATTAAAATTTACTAGTTCATATTAAATTGGATAAAGAATTTTGCGTATTAAATTGTTCAACAAAATTTGTTTGGAATATCTATATTATTATTTATGAAGTGAATTTGCTAATTTGTCACATTTTCCATATTTTTAGGTAATTTTATTTATTTGTCATATTTTTGTTAGATTTTAGCTAAATCATTGATTTTTATTTGTTTTTAGTTAAGTAATTGATTTATTAATTTTTAAAAATAGTTTTAATGAATCTTATATATAAAAACCCGAATTTTTATAATATATTAAAATTTAGTTAGTTTTTCTTATTTGTTGTATCTTTATTTGGGTCAAGATTTTTACCTAGGTTATTGATCTATTATTAGTTTCTAACTGATTCGCTAATTTTTAAATTTAAAAAATACCCTTACTGAATTTTATATATGATTAATATGAATTTTAATCTTATAAAATTTATATGTTATATTAAATATGAAATAATTGATTCTAAAATAATATAAAAATATTCAAAAATTTCAAAATATCACAAAATCAAATACATATTGTGTTTCTGTATTAAAATAATATTTTTATTATAAAAGTAAAAAAAGATATAAAATTATAATTAAATATTAGTCAGGAGAAAACATTTATATAAAAATATTTTCTAAGCTAATTTCTAAGATATAAGTGTTTAAAAATTTAACAAAATAATAAGTATATTTTCATAAAAATATTTGAAATATATAAATACTTTGATGTTTGATTTAAATGTTTGAAAACATAATAATAACTTAATATATTGGTTTTAGATAAATAAGACAAAAATTAATAACATAAAGAAATATATTCATGGGCTTCCATTTATACAGTTTAGCAGTGAACGATTAGGAACTGGGGCCCAATATAAAATGCAAGATGGGTATATGAGCCCAATTAAGTTTCTGCTTAACCCTAATTTTGAGTTTGTTCGGCATATATACCTCGTAGCCGCACTGAAACCTATCTCTCTTTGTTTGATCAGCAAGAATCGGGAAAATGGCAGAGTCGAAGGTTGTAGTTCCAGAGTCAGTGCTAAAGAAGAGGAAGAGAGAGGAGGAGTGGGCTCTCGCGAAGAAACAAACCGCTGAAGCTGCCAAGAAGACTAACGCCGCCAACAGGAAGCTTATCTACAAAAGAGCTGAGCAGTACGCCAAGGAATACGCCGAGAAGGTAAACATTTTTCTTCTTCTCTGTTATCTATCGTGCTAGCTTTGGTTTTGTTCTTTGTAAGTAAACGAACATTGTTATTCTCTGTATAGGAGAAGGAGTTGATCTCGTTGAAACGTGAGGCCAAACTTAAAGGTGGTTTCTATGTTGACCCCGAAGCTAAACTCTTGTTCATCATCCGTATTCGTGGGTAATGTTATGTTTGAGCATTTAGCATTTCGTTAGTGACTGATGATTAAATGTTTGGTTTTCTTATTTTTTATTACCTTTGAATGAATATGCAGTATTAATGCTATTGACCCAAAGACTAAAAAGATTCTTCAGCTCTTGCGTCTCAGACAGGTTTGTCTCCTTTTTGAATTATACCATTTTATCGTTGTTAGATCTTTGATTATTGTGCTTTATATTCTTTGCTGTTGTATAGACAATTANCCATGAAAAAGACCTTGGGCCTTTCTGTATTTGTGTTACCATTTCGCTGAAATAATTGCATATGTAAATGCAGATCTTCAACGGTGTATTTCTGAAAGTGAACAAGGCTACAATGAACATGCTTCGTCGTGTTGAGCCCTATGTGACCTACGGGTATATATACATCTTATCCTTTTTTGAACTTTTGGTGACAGAGTTAGTGACCCTTTCTCTCGTTTAA
>OVBX01003478.1:0-16818 GCA_900406325.1 Erucastrum elatum | reverse complement strand
ACCATAAACCCAAACTTATACAATAAATGCAAACGCTCGGGTGTATACGCTCCGGTGTACAGGCCTAGGTGTACACGATCTGGTGTACAAGCTCCGGTGTACACACTCAGGAGTATATGCTCGGGTGTATAGGCTCCGGTGTACACACTCGAGTATAGATGTTTTGGTGTATATGCTCTAGTGTACAAGTTATGGTGTACACAGTCTGATGGAATGTATATACTAATAAAGAGGTTAAACATGATTATTATATACACTTTCATCAACTAATAATAGTTTGTCACATAGAAAAAGAAGAAATAAAATAATAAATTTGTCTTGCAAACGAAAAATGGGTAAAAATTATAAAAATAGTAATACATCCCAAAAGTAATAATTTTTATTAGCATTGTTAAGCACCGTTCACTCAAAATTTTTAATTTTAAACTCTAAACATTAAATCATTGAGTAGACTCTAAATTCTTGAGCACCTAATCCATATAATGAAGAAGACAAATGAAAAAGTTATATACAAAAGTATGACAAATGTATAGTTACAAAAATAGCCCCATAATTCTTAATACATGTAATGAAGAAGACAAATGTATAATTACAAAAGTTATATTTTTATTTTTAAAAAGACATGAAATTACGAAACTGGGGTATGTGTTAATCCCCCTTATCTTACAGTGTATTAAAAGGCTATATATCACTTGACGACACCAATTTTATTGTAATATCATACATAAACAACTAATTATATATTAAGTTAAAAAACAATAAAAATTTGATAATTAATCTTAGGGTACTCCCGAAGAAATCATAATTTCATAATATCATGAATAATAATTAGGTTTAAACTCATCTACCAGTTATCAACATTCAAACGTCACATAGATTAGTGAAAAAAAATATTAAATTAAAAATAAACATCAACTCGTCAAACTCCAGTCAAGCTCAAGTCAAACTCAAGTTTGGAGATGAGTAATTGAATCAATTATCAGCTTAAACCCATTTTTATTTTTGTCAGTTATGTCAACTAATTCAATTCCTTGGTATTTTACGTAACTGTCGTATAAAACAATATATTAAAAACTAACGAGACAGATACCAAACAAAAGCTTTGGTCTGGTGGAAGTAAACGATTATTCTAATGAAGAGGACTCTGGTTCGAACCTTGCGCAATCTTTTTGCGTTTTACTTTTATTTTGTCTCATTAATGGCAAATTTGTAATTACACTATCTTCTTCTTCTTAGGGTTTTCGTTTCTTCTGCAGATTTTTATGGCCGCCGATCACGATTTTGACATGATTTATCATTTCTTTTTGCAGTTTTCTTATTATTTGCGCATCAAAACATTAGATTTGAAGCTCGAATCACACAAAAACGTGAACTATTTTGATGAATCCAATTTTCATTGAAATATGTTAGAAATAAAAACGGTTACAGAACAAAGCTATAAGGACAAGTCTTCTAGCAAGTTCTGTAATTTAATCCAGAGCCATGGAAAAGAACAAGAGAAACTTTTGAAACTTAAATGAACCAAGAAAGAGAACCAGGAGAGATATTGAGATAAAAGACAATCGGAAGTTGAGAATAGAACCGTAGTTCATTATTCTTATTTGATTTGTTTAAAAAAATAAAATGGCAAGTCTGTAAATATATATATTTCTTAGGGACTGCAGAGACTTTTACAGCACTTTTGCACAGAGTCAAATAGTACTGCGACCNTTCTTAGGGACTGCAGAGACTTTTACAGCACTTTTGCACAGAGTCAAATAGTACTGCGACCCTCCTTGCAATTAAAAACTTACTGCGACCCACATCCCAAATTGAAGACTCCCACACGACCCACTTTGCCAATAAATTCGTGGAAGTGTTTGCCACTTTGGAGGTTTTTCATGGGATTTTTCCTATTTCATTATATTATTTAATTACATATTTTACTTGTTAAATAAATATAAACTATTCGAATTAAACTAGAATTTGGAAAATTTGGTCAGCCCATCCTTTAGATTATATTCTTTAATCCCAACATTTAGATTATATTCTTGAATTAGGGTTTTGGTCAAAATTCCTAACCCTGCATATGGCATTGTAATTGACTAATTGAGAATAACTTTATACACATAGGATCGCATTTGTATACCTATAAATACGAATGCATATAAACTAGGATTTACCAAAACACGAGAGTGTCAAAGAAAGATGCAACACGTTTGAAACAAGCAGCTCTAGATCGAGAGACAACAACGGGGTCTCTTTTAAAAAAAAAAAAAACGGGAGTCTCTGATGTATAAGAAGGTCTTGCATGAAGGAATACAGAGTGGAATTGAACCAAGGATGAATTGCCAGTTGTCGGTTTGTGACTATTGATTTGCCAACGTGGCCCACATACACAATCTTTTGATTTGTGTCTGGCAAGTTGACCTTGGCTCTGTTTTGTTCTCTATTTCTCCATGTATTAGGTTCTATATATATATACACGCGTTCTCATTTAGTCACATGTATACATATCTTTATTTATATAGTTCGTCATGAATGGGATTGACGAACTATATAACAAGTGTGCTTTCGTTCAAAATAAGATAAAATAACAAGTGTGCTTCTAAGTTCTAAACGAAGGTGTAGAATTAATATTTACTATTTGTTTTTCAAATAAAATGATTTGATACTCGTATGATGCGTGGAAGATGCGATGATGCGTGTGGATGGTGCTACGGATGCAACACCATTCACATTTCAGCTCTACTTTAGATTCTATACGATCTGTATTTTAGGCTGGTCAAAATTTCTGTTTGGTCGCGCCAAACAATAGTTCGAATCATTTGGTATTATAATCACGACTTTAGCATATATTTATTTGATATAGCTAGTGAAAACTGTGATTAATGATTATGGATGTAAGTCTCATGTTGCGTCAGAAGCTTGTTTGAAATTACTTCTGACAAATACGCCTAACCATCCTTGTGAATGAATTTTCTTAGTTAGGAAATGAAAATTAACTAAGTTAGATGTTAACTAAAATCTGTTCAAAAAGCGCACACGGCCATAAATCGGAAAATCATAAATGAACGCCAACAACTCAATTTAATAAACAACCTATGTGTCATTTATTCAATGATTACTTAAATCTAATCAGATATCTAACTTTTAGTCATTTCTGGTACGTACCACTAGTTTTGGATAAAATGGAATTAGGGTAAACAGAACAAGACAGTTACCTAATACTGAGACTGGTGGAATCATTATCATCACATGAGAATATTGAATGATTGAGCGTTTGTTTTCTGTTATTGATGACTTGAAGCATTTAACATTATAAGAGGGAAAGATCCTTCTTTCTGTAACATAGAAACAAAAAAATGGACAAGACTGATCAAAACGTTATTGATGGCCCAGCCTTAGAGCTTAACCGAACGGAGAGAACGGTAGAGACGGTCCTGCGAGTCGCATCAATGGCTCTTAGTATTGCGAGTCTCGTGATCATGATCAAAAACTCTATCTCCAATGACTTTGGCTCTCTTTCTTACTCTACTCTAGGAGCTTTCAAGTGCACTCTCTCTCTCTCTCTCTCTCTCTCTCTNCCTCTCTCTCTTTCCCCTCTCTCTCTCTCTCTAGAAAGTAATCAACAATTGAACCTTCATTTGCTTTTGTTGTTCTCTTCTTTTAGGTATTTGGTGACTGCTAATGGAGTTTGTGCTACATATTCTCTTATTTCTGCTATCTTTGTAATAGCAATTCCGTGTCCTACAAGCAAGCCCAAAGTCTGGACATTGTTCTTGCTTGACCAAATGATCACGTATGCGGTTCTAGCGGCTGGGGCTGTATCTGCAGAGACGGTATACTTAGCATATAAAGGGAACTTAAACATCACTTGGAGCTGTGCTTGTGATTATTATGGAATCTTCTGTCACAAGGCACTATTCTCAGTACTATTAACATTACTTGTGTCTGTTCTTTACGTGTCGCTTTCATTCATCTCTTCATATAGACTCTTTAGCAGATTTGAAGCTCCCAAGCAGTGAAAGCAAAGAACACATAAACATAAGGTATACGAGAAACCTGTTTGAGCAAAGCGCAAGTGAAAGTTGAATAAAAGAGTAACTGATATTAATTAAGGTGGTTGTTTCGCTTTTTAACATTTTTACCCAAAAAATATGTTTTGTTTCGCTACTGTCTATTCCCTATATTTTTCTTGACAAATCAAAATGGTGATCAAAACCAAATCTGTCATCTAACAAAACTATAAAATGCATAATTTATTTCCCGTTAATGCAAATACAATGGTCCTGAAAAACTTCGAATGTTGGCAAATTGGGAAGATGAAAAGATCCAAATGGTTAGGTCGTATCACATACAATCATTTATGTGCTTTATATACAAAAAGTTGTGGCGAAAAAATGCACTCTTAACTCAAAATATGGCTAATTTTGTTATATGAAGTAGCTTACAAGTTCAGTTCCTATGTCTAGAAGGTATATGATATGAATTAAATGTGAATAAAAGACAAACTGCATATAAAAAAAAATTATAGTAACTACCTTGTATATCTTGCGCGTCATAGAAAAGAAGAATGTGAACCCGGCAAGATCACTGATTACCAGCTCCTTCAGGCGACGTTTCGGGGACTCCGGCATTCGAGAGGTGAAAACTACTTCAGCGGAGTTAACGTCATAGAAGAGAACGGTCATTGGTAGTCTAGTTATTACTAAGCTATTTAGCAGAACGCGTCGGTTAAGTGATGTGTGCAAAACTATGTTATAAACATATTGATCTAAATCATTTTATTCGAGTCCGGTTTGTATTTAGACTTTGACGTCCTTTCGGGTTGATTAATATTAATATATTAAAAAAAAATTGTAGTGACTGACCGACCCCTTGAGAAAGAAGAAATGAAAGCGAGTTAGGAAGCAAATTAACGCTTAAAGCCCATATGCAAGTATTGGGCCGCGATTAGTCAACCGTAAGCGTTGACTATTAGACTTATAGAGTGCAACGTAGGTAGGTTACGATAAGTTCACTACTAGCCTAGACAATTAGACTTTTCCCCAAAAATAATAATTATCGTCTAACAATTTAGAGTTATTCTTGGATTCACCCCCTATGATGAACATATAGGTTCAACAATCAATAGTGTTTGAGTGTTTGATATTTGATAACCTTTTTAAAAAGGAAACAAAATCAAATTTTCAAATTAGATTAAATTTTTAAAATAAACAATAAAAATACAAAAAAATATAATAATAGTTATAGAAAATAAATAAATTAATATAGTTAATGCCATCCGCAAATTACTAAACTCTAAACCCTAAATTTTTAGGTAAATTCCAAACCCTAAATCATAAAAACTAATAAAAAAAATTAAATAACATTATATCCTAAATTCTAATTACTAAACCAAAATCTTTGGGTAAACCATGAACCCTTGGATAAATCATAAATCTTAGAGTTTATGATTTACCCAAGGGTTCCTGGTTTAACAAGGGTTTAGAGTTTATCGATTAGTTTTTTAGGTTTAGTGTTATTAAGATTTATTTTTTAATGTTTATGATTGAGGGTTTAGGATTTATCCAAATATTTAAGGTTTAGAATTTAGGATTTAGGGTTTAGTATTTTTGCAGATGGATTAACTATATTAATTTATTTATTTTCTGTAACTATTACTATATTTTTATGTATTTTTATTGTTTATTTTAAAATTTTAATCTAATTTAGAAATTTGATTTTATTTTCTTTTTTAAAAAAATATCAAATATCAAATGGTCAAACACTATTGGTTGGTGAACCTATAAGTTCACCCTAAGGGGTGAACCCAAAAATAACTCAACAATTTATAGACGTTTCAGGATGTACATGTCCCTTTATGTGTTGGTTATGTCAATAATAGATTCGTAAGTTACGTTATTTATATTTATTTCAGGCTCAAGTTAGGTTGTTATTTAGTTATTTAAATATTTTAACTAAGAAGTGGGCGTAGTTCAATGTATAGAAAACCCATATGGTATGCTGTTTTATCCCTTTATATTTAATAAATTATTGTGGGCTCCAAGTGATGATTAGGAGCTTCTGTCATGTTTTGAACTCGATGAACGTTTACATGATATGACCATGTTAAACTTGTTAAATTAAAGTGCTTTTGTACTAACCAGTGAGCTTGATAAGGACACAATAGTTATAATAAAGTAACAAATTAATCATCGTATTAACAAAAGCAAGCTAAGATGCAGTGCACCTCAAAAGAAACGTACCTAACTATATGGTTTACACTCCAATGCGTATTTTGGGGGCGTCAATATGACTCCGATGCATTTATATACTCTTGGAAATAAGAATTGCTAAAAATCGTTGATTGTTGAACAAGGTCAAGATTTCATGCAAGTCCTTTAAATTCCTCACGAAATAACATATGGATAACAGTTTTGTTAAGCTAAACTGGTTAGGGACACCGCATATATAAAGCCTATATGTTGTTTTGATGTGTATCATAAGAGCAATAATAAGAGAGCTTATACATGCGGGGGCCGGGGGTTACTATAAGCAACTAGCATCAACTCCTAACCACTATAGCTTAACAAAACTGTGAACTATATATAATAAGTGACAAGTAAGTTTGGTTTCTTTCAACCAAGGGTTTTTATATCTATGTACTTTCACTTTCATGTAAGGCACGGATTAGATTGGTCAAAATTATAATGTGACCAATGTATGTGTCATACTACACATAGTTAACTTATATATATACAAATGACTTCACATAAATGAGGAGATTTTTTCTCTTTCTGTTAGAAGTAGTTGTGACAAAATGCAACTATTCATCACATGAAAGGTTAAGCATTATTTCGTCTTCAAATAATGGTTTCTCGTAATAATTAATACAGGTTGGATTCTTCGCCCCCATCAATTATTTCTATAAATTTGTTTTTTTTCGTTCGCAGTATATTATTCATGGCATTTAAAATTGAAACAAAATATTTTAAAATCGTTACTGAGAGTTCGTTCATTCGATAATTGATATAATTGTAAAATAATTAACTAAAATGTATATAAACATACATGGTACATATACACTTTACTCTCGTTTTTTGAACAACAAACACTTTCACTCTAAATCCCAATAGTCGATCATAGACGTCAAGTTACTTAATTATCAGAAGCTATAAATTATATTTTTATCACGTTCGTCGACCAGAGAATAAACGGATCGACGATTGTTATGCCAAACCACGTGGTTAATCAACAAAATCTCATTACTTCTAAAGCAAATCGCTTGAAGATATATTGACATTTGACATTATTGTCATACTGTGTGTTAGTTACAAGATAAAACATATACTCAGGGTAGATCCTCGTGTTTTCCATTTCCTGACATCTTGGGTTTTAACAGTTCTGGTTTAGCGAATTTGTTTTGCAACTTGCATCAATTAGGTACCGGTCTGCTCTGGCATATATCCATAGTTATTATAATGATTAAATAAAATATTGTCGTATAAACGGGCTCTGAAGAAAACAAATATGTTGATGAAACTGCACTTAAACAAATCATCAATCTATGTCACTTCTCTAGATGGCCGGTTAAGTCATATAACCGTCAAATCTCTCCAGTTAGCTTTAATAAGAAGACATGTTATCAGAGACTCCATGTATCAACCTAATAAAACGAGAAATCCACGAGCTTATAATGTGACAACTTCAATAATTGACTGGGAAAACACAAGATGGCAGTATTTTATATAAATGTATAATAATTTTTTTTTGTCAACTAAATGTATAATAATTTAGGTAGGAAGTAAATGAGAATTATTGAAAAAATTATTAACCTAATTATATACTGATAGAAGCGACAAAGATGGGTCTTATGTTGGCCACGTGCCAGACAAAGTAAGACTTTTGAGTCGACGTGAGTCCCGCAACGGTAAGAAGCTTTAGTAATGGCCCATCACATGGATCCAGTTCCCATATTCTCTTCAACATGCGAATCCCTCTTAAATTTATGGCCAACGACCCAGCAAAAAAATAACGATGACAATTTTATATTTTAGCTGTATTCAGATTTTATCGTTTTAAGAAAATATCTTCTTGTTTCCTCAATCAAATTGTTCTTTTTTTTGCTTATACTTTGGTCCTCAATCAAATTTTTTTGTTGTTTATAAACTTAAAATTAAAAGAAAACAAAAACTTGTATTAAACTAGTTATATTTAAAACGGTAAGAACGCTTGTGCAAAAAAAAGAACGCTTGTGCATATGCGATAATATGTCTTTGTTTGGAAACTTGGAACATGGTGAAAAGTGAAACTCCTAATAGTAATCTAGTTGGTGATAAAGTAGTTGTATGATATAAAAACCATTGCGCACAACTAGTAATAGACTGATAGCCTTGCTAAGAAAATGAAAGCCTAGCAAACATATGCTGTATTATTATTACTGTATGTTAGCATTAAACATGTGTAATTGACTCCTTAATCGATAGATAAGATCGTTAGCGTAGTTTCAGCATACGTAAGAGCGAGGAAGCTAATTTTAAGGAACCTTACTGCCGACAAACTGTTACTGCCTAATTAATGCACATATATGGGCATTTGCTCTCACTGACATTAAGTTTCTTCATATTCACGCACCTATTAAAAATTGGGGTTAATCCACTTGCAAGTTTCGTGAACGTAAAATATACCTATATTTTCCTTCTTAAATCTGTATTTTTTGTTCTCTAATTCAATAAGTATTTTTTCTTGAGATATTGCTAAAAGGAATCGTAAATATCATTGCATGTATTATCATGGAACAAG
Source organism: Erucastrum elatum (assembly GCA_900406325.1). Taxonomy (NCBI): domain Eukaryota; kingdom Viridiplantae; phylum Streptophyta; class Magnoliopsida; order Brassicales; family Brassicaceae; genus Erucastrum; species Erucastrum elatum. The sequence goes on along the minus strand of OVBX01003478.1, from coordinate 8,052 downwards.
CATGTGATTGCACACCCCAGATTAATCATAATTTCAAATAAATGCTATAATAATTGTTTAAACTTTTTTTTTGAAAAAAATAATCTTAATTATTTTAACTTAAAACCAAATAAAATAAATAAATGATCCCTTAATGTCTAAAGAATCACATTCCCTTGTCCTTTCTCCAGCTTCCTCAAGTCAAGCCTTCGTCGACCAAACATAACTTTTTTTTTCTTTTAATTAATAATTTAATTAAACTAACTAATCACTTTTTCTCAACTATCCTCTTTATAAATAACTCAGAATTCCCCCGCCCTTCAAACACACACAAAAAAAGTCAAGAACCAACAAGAAAATGGAAGAAGAAATATATTTCCCTGACACCGATCTTGATCTCAGCTTCACATCCACCGTCACCGACCGCACATTCGCCTCCTCTAGCGGTCGCTCCAGCCTAACCCTAAGCTTCAACGATAGACTCTCCACTTCCTCAGCCGTAACAACCTCATCCACTTCCTCCTCAACCATCAACCACCGTCGCCAAGATCCTCACTGGACCGCAATCAAATCGGCTAAACTCCTCTCCTCCGATGGAAACATCCACCTTCGCCACCTAAAACTAATACGCCACCTCGGCACTGGCAACCTCGGCCGCGTCTTCCTATGCAACCTCCGTGACTCCTCCGCAAGATTCGCCCTAAAGGTCATCGACCGTAACAACCTAACCACAGCCAAGAAGCTATCTCAGGTCGAGACCGAGGCAGAGATCCTCTCCTTGCTAGACCACCCTTTCCTCCCTACGCTCCACGCTCGCATCGACGAGTCTCACTACACGTGTCTTCTCATCGACTACGCTCCAAACGGAGACTTACACTCCTTGCTTCGCAAGCAACCTGGTAATTGTTTACCCCTTCAGCCGGTTAGATTCTTCGCCGCCGAAGTTCTCGTCGCCTTAGAGTACCTCCACGCGATGGGGATCGTTTACCGAGACCTCAAACCGGAGAACGTTCTTCTCCGAGAAGACGGACACGTCATGCTGTCGGACTTCGACCTATGTTTCAAATCCGACGTTGTCCCCACTTTCAAATCTCGCCGCTACTACCGGAGAACATCCTCTTCGCCGACGCTTCGTAGGCGGAGGAGCGGCTGCTTCTCCGCCGCACCCGCGGCCGAGGAGGAGAAGTACGAGAGAGAGGAGATCGTTTCGGAGTTCACGGCGGAGCCGGTGACGGCGTTCTCACGTTCTTGCGTCGGAACGCATGAGTACCTTGCGCCGGAGCTAGTCTCCGGCAACGGACACGGAAGCGGAGTAGACTGGTGGGCGTTTGGAATATTCCTCTACGAGATGTTATACGGAACGACGCCGTTTAAAGGAGATAGTAAAGAGCAAACACTGCGGAATATAGTGTCGACCAATAAGACCGCGAAGTTCCACGTGGACAGTGACTTGGAAGAAGCTAGGGACTTGATTGAGAAGCTCTTGGTTAAGGACCCGAAGAAGAGGCTAGGATGCGCCAGGGGTGCGCAGGATATCAAACGCCACCCGTTTTTCGACGGGATCAAGTGGCCGTTGATTAGGCATTACAAGCCTCCGGAGGAAGTTAGAGGCCTTGTGATCAAGAAGTCGACGAGGGCACATGCTGGTCACGTGACCGCAGTTACGCCGAGAAGGAGGAAGTCGTTTTTGTGGAGGGCGTTATCTTATTTACTGCGCGGTAAAAGCTCTAGTGGCGGGAGTAAAAATCAGAGCAATAGTAATTATTATCATTACGTAGGGAAAAGCTACGCGAGTCGCAAACGCGTTTAAGGCTGTCTCACGTTTTGTGTGTTTATTTCTTCAATTTTCTTATACGACTTTAGAGGTGCAATACAAACATAGAGGGTGTATATTTGTGTGTATACATTAGAATGTTCAACGATTTTGTATATGGAAATTATACCAGAATGAATACTATTTTGTCGTATGACTCATATCTTCGTTTATACTTAAGTGCAGTAGATGTTTTATCGATTCCAAGGGGTAATAAATCTTTAAATACAAATAAAATCATATTACGAGTTTACAACGTAACTCAAGATAAAATAAAAGCTAGCTATAATTATTTTTTCATGTTTATAGAGACTAAAACACTCTCTTACATAATTTTAGTACTAATTTTCATGGCAAGTTATAGATAAACGGATTAAAAAAGAAAAAAAATAGTTCTCCAAAAACGATCGATGGGTAGATGGGTTTACTGAGAATTAGAGGAAACATGCAATATCGTTTTTCAGTTGCATTGCACATTTGCACCTTTGCCACCTTGAAAACATCCATAAAATATCGAGTTAAGGATGTTTAACACACAATAATGGCTGGAAACGGATGGGTCTACGATGGTAGACTGATCATATTAAACAAATATCGAAACACTAGTTAAGATTGGGCTTTACCGTGAGGAGTTTTAGATCTCTGTTGACTCGGAACTCGGAAGGATGCTAGTAGCCCACGTCGCATCCTTCAATTGATTGGAATGCGGTCGTACTGGTTAGGTTGTTAAAAAATAACATAATAAAATTTTCTGATTCTTGTTGGGCTTCGAATCCTTAGACGCTCAATAACATATATACTAAAGTCTTCATATCTTAACATGTATGGTTGATGGGGATTTGAATGTGGTGCAAGATCCCGAAATTGATACACGAAGTAACAAAGAATTGATTAGAAAAATGAGGAAGAAATCAAGAGGGATGATTTGTTACACCAGCTAATTAAACCGCAAGGAATGATAGGGTTGATTTTGTTAATTCTGAGTAATTTAATTATGATAATGGTTTAAGATTATGTTTATAAACCCGAGCTGAGATATGGTTTGACCGACCACAATGTAGTTCATATTTGTATTGTGATATACTTCTAAGTACTTACCAAGTTAATGAAGCCAAATAAAATTAATATAAATGTAAGTTTGGTAGTCTTTAACTAAACTTTCAATTGTACATAAGGCATATTTCATCAAGTTTACTTCTCGTTTTCTTTATAAACTTCATAACGTTGCAACCTAAATACCTAATCATCGAAATTAGGTTGGAACACCCGTCCGTAGCATTAACAGTGGCGAATGTAGAAATCTTTTTTTATGGGGCAAATCACATATAAAATTAAAGTTATGGCTAAGATATGATATTTAGTAAGCAAAAATAACTAAAATTTGAGGTTTGTTATGCAAAATTTGAAATTTTTGTGGGGGCACTTGCCACCTTCTTGGCTTTACTAGGTTCGCCACTGCGTAGCAATACGAATACAGTCGTTGAGATTGAAATCAAAGGGTTTTTTTTCATTTCAGTTAGATGGTTTAACAATATATCTTTTTTTGATCCGGTTTGATTCGCTCATTTGATATGCTCTTAGCGAACCAAACAAACCTGCTCAAGTGGAGAAGGAAAAGATAAGGTTGCCGGCTGCATGTTCCCCTAAACTCAAATCTCAATGTTTTGTAATCTTTCAACATCTTTCCTCTCTCCATGCCCACCTTTCTCCCCTTTCTACTCTTTCTTAGATCTTGTTGAAGCCTATTAAACAATGTTATTAAGTTAAATATTGTTCTTTTGGTTAAAACAAATAATATTATTGAACAGTTGTGTGTTACCGCGTTTCATACATATAAATAAAGGTCCATAAAATAAGTTATTTGTTGAATCTCAAGACAGTTAGATTATTTATTTGTCTGAAGAAGTTCATTTTAAGAAGAGTAAGAATTCGAAATATTTATATACGTGTGCATGTGCATCTTGTTCGTTCCCATATACAATACCGCATTCGGAATGTTTCTATATATGTTTTGCTTCATTATGTTATTTCAATATATATATTTATATAGACAAACATAAAATGTGGTATTACACGGATTGTTATTTCGGAACCCATAGATTTGACAATGACAATAAAATATTCTATGTCGAAAGTTATAATGTCATGAAAGTATAGTTCATCGGAGAATTCAACACGAGCCATGCAAATCTCAATGTCAATGAACCAAGAAAATCAAGACCATATTCATCTCCTCTTAATTCACTTCCTTTTTATATACAACACCTCTTTCTTCTTTTTATTCTCTATATAAACTCTTGAAGTTCTGTCCTCCTTCATCACACAGTCTTTCAGTTGCTCTCCTTCTCTCTCTTTTCCATCACCCACAAAAGGGTTTTTTTTCTTTCTTGCTCCCAAATTCTCAACCTTAAATAAACACAAAAAGTATCAATAATAGAAGCCCTAATCATCATGGCAGAATTCAAGAAGAAGTTCAACAAAGGTCATGCCTTCACAAGCAAATGTGTTTCTTTGGTGAAGGAACAACGAGCTCGTCTCTATATTATCCGCCGTTGCGCCACCATGCTCTGCTGCTGGTACATCCATGACGATGAATAGAGAAAGTCTTTCGATCGAGCTCTCTACATATAACTATATATGTATATATATTCCTCTTCTCCCTATCTCTCTTGAAACTCCACTGATGTTGAAGCTCTCTATTGGTGTCGTGGCTGCATGGCATGATCCATCTCCAAGAAACTTTTGATTCTCTCTCTTCTATTGGTGCAAAACCCTGCAAACTTCCGTTTTTTAAACCTGAAGAATCAATCTTCTGGTTTTTTTTTGGTTTTTTTTAATTTGCATCAACCAAAAGAGATGGTCACTTTATCCGCCGACTGAGCTGGCGGAGTTTTTGTTTTCTGAAACATATTGGAGAGAGAGACGCGATGGATGATGATGTTATGTGACAAAAGGAGTTCATACTATGAAATCTTATGGACGTTTTTGGTTTAGTTTCATTTTGACCAAAGAAGTCTCTTTTGGTTTTCATCTTATATATGACAAAGAATCTTCTTGTGTGATCTTTGCCTCTGGTTGTAACCAATGCGAAAATTATATGCAAGAGTAATAAAAAAAGTTTTTCTTTTGGAAATTTACTCTTTTATTAACTAAATCTCAAGAAACTAAACAAACCAGAACTCATCTTATTTTATTTTACAAAACCAACATCTTAACCGAGTTCTGGTTCATTCAAGATTTATTCCAGAAACCAAGTTCCGGTTCAAAAAAACAGAGCATACTCTTCAAAGAGGAGACATCTGAAGGTCATAATCCGGTCCAAGCCTAACCGAGTTAACATAATCAGTCGGGCAATGATCTGAGAGACCTGGAATCATCAGTCCTATGAGCCTAAACAAGATCCTAAACCATCCTTCTTTATAACCCGGTCCATAAATGAACCCCATCATCATGCCTCTAACCAACTCCCAAACCGCGTTTACATGAGCAAGAAGCGCATAACGCAAACCGTAAGGGTTCGGATCCGGTTCATCCTCTGCTCTCTGTCAAATATGCAAGAAAGAATCAATCGTTAGTTAATTAAGTCCAAATCTGAAACCTGTAAAGATTGTTTTTAGTGATGATGAGAACATTACTGTCTCGTTGTATAAACTGTCGTAGTAAAGACAGACTCCGAAATGCTTGTAGAGAAACGTTGTGTCGTCGTAAGGCAGTCTCGGGACAAGATCGTTACAGTACACAACTCGAAAGTATCTATCTACAGGGTGATTCAGTTTAGCTTTCATGAAACTACCAATCTCTCTGTTTCCGATCCTCGGTTGTCCGAAAGTGTAAACTCCAAGCAGCCTATCCATCATCTCTTCCTCCTCTTTCAACACAAGCAACGTGGGAAACAGTATCGCCAACGCACCTCCTAAACTATGACCCGTGACTACAAACTTGGCGTTTGCGTGCTCCGCAAGCAAACGTTTCAGAGTTTCTCTAACTGCGTAATAAGCGCTTCTCTCTACCATCTCCGGGAGGTTCTTGATATGAGTCTCTTTCTCAGAGGAGGAGTTTATTAGCTCCACGAGATGGTAATCGAAAGTGGGAGTGTGGTTTCTTGTACCTAAACCCATTGCTTCGATGAAACCCATATGAAGCTTACCCACATTGGGGATCTCATACCAAGAATAGTCGAAGTCTGTTCCCCAATCATCTGCATCAAAGGGCTCAGTGCCTCTGAAGCTGATCAGTATCAAGTCTGCATCTTTCTCCTTATCAGTGAGTATAAACACTTGTGTAGACAGCTGCTTCTGATAATCTGCAAAGATAAGTGTTTATGTACATAAAGTAAAACACTGTCTAATCAAGAAGATGTTAAAGAATCTCTAATCCTCACCATTCCAACAATCCAAGAACTCCACCAGATTCATCTGCAGTCATTAAACAATTGAAACTTTTATAAAGTTGGAAACTTTATGATAAAGTTTCTATTTTTAGATAATAACTCACCTTCCAATGGAGATTCACAACGTTTTCAACAACCTTAGCATTCTCATACGCAAGCTTCGACGCCATCACACACAAATCCACAAGCCCACGACTCCCCGGTTCGATTCCAACCCTTCTAGAAGAACCGGAACCAACCGATTCCTCCTCCATGCACACCAACTGTTCGACGAAACTCCAACCTTTATACAGATCAATCCTCCCATCAAGCTGACCAATCGTACTAACAAAATCCACAGAGCCTCTCTCTGGTACCACTACCTTCGCTGCAAACACACAAACAAACCCACATCAAAAAGATTCGATTTTGATTCCGTTTCTATCTCAAAGTTCGTACCTTTGATCACCCCAAGAACCAAACCGAAGAAGCCACCGTTCGCAGACAAGAGATTGAGCACGAAGTCAACGACCAGACCCGTGTACTCCATTGGTTTCCGGAGAAGTCCGATGATCTTACGGACGAGGATCGAGACGACGATGACCCAACGGCGATCATCTGCTTCCGCATTGATCACCGATGTGGTGCGAATGGAGTATTCGTCATCAGGTCGTTCGAGGAACTTGTTCTTGCTTGTTTCGTCTCCTCTCACACCGTATTGAAAAAGGTCTCTGTAGCCACCTCGGTGGGGTCGAACGATCAAGTAGTTCGACCTGTGACCCGGATTCGAACCGGGTTCCGGTTCGTTGTCTTTGTGCATGTCTCTCTCGTTTCCTTTCTTTCTTTGTATCGATCAGATGGAGGATGGCTTGTGGCTCTATTTAAATGTACTTGCATGCACATATCACATATATATATATATATNATATATATATATATATATATATATATATCTTCTTTTTTTTGTTGAAATGTTAAATATATACTCTTTCTTTGTGTTTATATGCTTTTATTTGTTAGAGAGGTGATGTTGATTTATCTAGGATAAATTATTTTCTAGATTAATTTCGTCACTGCGCTCTAGTTTTTTTTGGTATGTTATAACAGTCATTCATAAGAAAAGGAGTTATCAGAGCTAGCAAAATTAACGTAAAGAAGAAAAACTAATTTTGGAAAAATTAATTTGCGTCTAGAACAAAAATTGCACTGCTTAATGCACTTATGGAGTCACATGACCAAAAGGAGAAGCTTATTGTTCTACCTACCATTACAACTTTACACAGTTGAGTCTCTGTTAAGGAACGTTTTCATTTGATATGTTACAGTGTGTAATAAATCTCAGTTGTTACTTATTACGCTTTTATATACTTCCAAAATTGAAGTGTGTAGTCTCTTTTTGTTAATTAGGGGTTCAGGCATCTTCTGAGTCAGAACTAACATGTGCTAAGTTAATACCTGAAATACAGCGTGAAGCATTCTCCTACCAGAACGATTCATCCCAACAATTACTTAAGTCTTAATTCAGGCAGTATCTCCGCTGTAGTTCCCATCTATTAGATGCCACTCTGCTTCTTTGCTACTCTAAATCGCTAGATCTACCTATAATTTCAAGTTTTTACGCTATTTGTTTGTGTTCTTTCCAACAAACTGTAGAAAGTTTCGACTCGTGAATCATTAATAACAGCTTGCTTTCTTCACGTTTAGTATAAAGGACACTTATTGGAAACAATAGTTATGTGGAAATAACATGAGCAAAAATATTACCTGATAATCTATTATATTAAAACAGAAGTCATGACTTCTTATTCATGTATGATTTTTTATAAAATAGACTATCTACTAGAGTTTGTCACATTACATTTTAATCATCATTAATCTTCATATTAAATAG
>OVBX01003477.1:0-16821 GCA_900406325.1 Erucastrum elatum | reverse complement strand
TCGATATTTAGCTAACTATCAATAAAATATATTGATTGGTGATGTGTAACATTAATATTTTAAATTGTGTTGTTTTTAATTTGTCTTACACAATATAAACAATATAGAGCGCTCACAGTTGTATATGTTTAAATTAACTATGAATAATATTATTTTGAAAAATAATTAAAAGTGAAGTATTTATTAAGAAAATGAAAACATCAATAATATTTAAAACACAATGAATATTGAAATAAAAATACAAATCAAAATTAATAAACAGATTACTGTTGTTAAAATGTCACAATATATACTGAAAATCTAAGAACTAATGTGAAAAAATATTTTCATTCTTTTTATATGCTCTTAAGATTAAAATATCAAATAAAACCCGTGCAACGCACGGATCCATATCTAGTAATATATAAGACACTATTTCAAAATCAATAATTAACATAATTACTTTTCGTACCAAATTATATACGATTCAGTTTTGATAAATTTCAGAATCTATAAAAAAACTCAAAAAATGAAGAACAAAATCAAATCACTCGTAAATTTAAGCTCATGCCAAATGGTAGGCTTGGACACTCACATGTGCACTAAAAATCAATAAGTGAACTATACGGTTTTAGTTTACAAAAGCCGAATAAACGTTTTCTGGTTTTGAATTGACTTACGTAGTTCAAGGGTTTTTAGATTCACTGATCTACACGATTTAACTGAAGGTCTTGCTATATATTTTACCCTAAGTTAAACTAACATGTACATTAACTTGAGATTTGATAAGCATATGATAAATTGACATTACTGTGACTCTCATCAACGTGCCTTTTACAAAACCGCTTTTTAATGAGCAAAAAAAGTTATTTGTATAAAATCGAAAATATAAATTTTAATGTTTAATAAGTTTTGATAATCTAACATAAAATAAAATATCAGTAGATAGATTAAGATGTTTCAGATTTTGTTGTTACATTACCATCCGATATCTTGATCAAAATTTAAGTTCACCCCCAATGGTGAACCTCTAGATTCACCGATTTAGTTATTTGAGATTTGATATCTCTTAAAAAAACTAAATAATAAATATTTACTGAAATAAAATTATGTTTTAGATAAAAAAATAGTAGTAACTATAATTTTTTTTATTTATTAATATTGATAAATTTGTCAGCAAAAACTAAACCCTAAACCTTAAATTCTACATACTAAACCCTAAATTTTTAGGGAAAGCATGAACCCTTGGGTAAATCATATATCCTAAACCCTTAAATTTAAACCAAACTCTAAATCATAAACTAAATCACGAACACTAAACTCTAAATCCTAAATTCCAAAATGGTTTATGGTTTAGAATTAAAAATTTAGGATTTAATATTTGTCCAGGAGTTTAGGATTTACGATTTCGTGTTTAGAATTCGGGGTTTAATATTATGGTTTATGATTAAAGATTTAAGGGTTTTTTCAGGGTTTAGGATGAAAAGTTTAGAATATATGATTTTTTCAAGGGTCCATGCTTTCCCAAAGGATTTATGGTTTAGTATTTAGAATTTAGGGTTTAGGGTTTAGTATTTGCCGACAGATTTATCTATATTAAAAGAAAAAAAATCTTTTTTTTGATATTGCTATTATAAACATGGTCTTACAACCTTTTTATAGTAGATTTTTTTTGAAGAACTATCTTTTAATAATATTATTTAAAATTTAAAGTACAAAATTATTTGATATTTTTTTAACGATGATAGGTTGAATAAATATAAACACAAACTTAGATTTTAGGTATTAGTAGTTAGAGAAGTAAATCATTATGCCTTGCTTAATAATATATTCAGCATTTGATTGTGAGTATGGGTCCCACACATCAAAACCATCATATATTTAGTTAAGTCGGTCATGTAAGTTCGTTCATATTATTAGCATTACTAATATAGAGTTGGTTCATTAGAATTATATGTAACTATTAACTAATTACTATAATACCATTAATGAAGGTGCAATAACTTTGTTTAAGTTGATTTGTTTAAGTTGATTTTTACGGAATGTATAGATTGTGCCGGACTTCCAAAGGCCCATTAATGGATAAGCCCAAAACTAGTAGATAAGTTAACGTAAATGTTCCTGTCTACCGCCACGCTGGAGAATGCCATCATAGAAAAGGAGTTTTAAAACAAGACGTCGTCTCTTTCCTCTGTGATCGAAATGTCAACGTCACCCCCCAAAACTCCCACTCCTCACATTTACAATAACTAACTAAAATCAAAGAGTATCGTCTTCGTCTCTCCTCTCACCAAACTCGCTGAAGAAGAAGCCATGGAAGAGAAGCTTGAAGAGTTAAAGTACCAACCAGGCTTCGGCAACCACTTCTCCTCCGAAGCAATCTCCGGAGCTCTGCCTCGAGATCAGAACAGTCCTCTCGTCTGCCCCCTCGGTCTTTACGCCGAGCAGATCTCCGGCACCTCTTTCACTTCTCCTCGCAAGCTTAACCAGCGAAGGTCCTTTCCTTTCTTCACTCTCTATCGATCAAGAAGCAATCTCCGAATACCCTCTTAAATAAAGTCCTTCTGAGATCAGTCCTTTTGAGATTAGTGTATAAGAGACAAGGGGTAAAGGAAGTAAGATTACTCATCGTTTTTTTTTTGTCTTCTTTTTTTAATTTTCAGTTGGTTGTATCGGATCAAGCCATCGGTGACGCACGAGCCTTTCAAGCCACGTGTCCCTTCTCACAAGAGGCTCGTGAGTGAGTTTGATTCCTCGAACAGCCGTACCAATCCGACTCAACTTCGGTGGAGGCCTGAGGATGTTCCTGATTCTCCCACTGATTTCGTCGATGGGTTGTATACTATCTGTGGAGCTGGAAGCTCTTTTCTCCGCCATGGATTCGCTATTCACATGTATATATATAGACACAGAGAGATCTTTCTTCTTAACCTTCTCCTCTTATGGTTTTAGATAAAAGTAATGATCTTTTTGTATTTTTGGAAAGGTACACAGCTAACAAAGGGATGAAAGACTCTGCCTTTTGTAACGCTGATGGTGACTTCTTGTTTGTTCCTCAGGCTGGAAGTAAGTTTTAGTATTTATATATGAATCATAAAAGGTTTAGTCTTTTTGTTCTGATGTGTTTTGTTTGTTTTTAGGGCTGTGGATTGAAACTGAGTGTGGGAGGCTTTTGGTGTCTCCTGGTGAGATTGCTGTTATACCACAAGGTTTCCGTTTCTCTGTTGATTTGCCTGATGGGAAGTCTCGTGGGTATGTTGCTGAGATCTATGGTGCTCATTTTCAGCTTCCTGATCTTGGACCTATAGGTACTTGAGTTCTGTTTTGTTTTGGTTCAGCCTGGATTGTATTATAAAAGGATGTCTGTTTTAAAGTATTTGTTGTTGGGTGTGTGAAGGTGCCAATGGTCTTGCTGCACCAAGAGATTTTCTTGCGCCAACGGCATGGTTTGAGGAAGGACTACGGCCTGACTACACTATTGTTCAGAAGTTTGGCGGTGAGCTGTTTACTGCTAAGCAAGATTTCTCTCCGTTCAATGTTGTCGCCTGGCATGGCAATTACGTGCCCTATAAGGTTGGTTAATACAGTGTTCGTTGAGCTTAAAAGCTCTTGACGCACCTTTTATGACCATATCATGTTCCATTTGCAGTATGACCTGCACAAGTTCTGTCCATACAACACTGTCCTTGTAGATCATGGAGATCCATCTGTTAATACAGGTAACAGCACTCTATCTATATCTAGCTGTTCCTTTTCTGTAGTCACAGGTTATCTTACTGATATTCAATGTAAATGGCTCTCTCAGTTCTGACAGCACCAACGGATAAACCTGGTGTGGCTTTACTTGATTTTGTCATATTCCCTCCTCGTTGGTTGGTTGCTGAGCATACTTTTCGACCTCCTTACTACCACCGTAACTGCATGAGTGAATTTATGGGCCTAATCTACGGTGCTTACGAGGTATAATTTCTGCTTCTGCAAATTATTCACTGGCTTGTGATCTTCCTACTACAGAAATTTAGAAGCTGAACCTACCTTTCACAGGCCAAAGCTGATGGATTTCTCCCTGGTGGCGCAAGTCTTCACAGTTGTATGACACCTCATGGTCCAGACACAACCACATACGAGGTATCAATCCATTACAGAAGCAGTCACAAGTTTGATTTCGTATTCATCGCAGATCATATCTAACCTACAGAAGCATTCTCATAATATGATTTTGTAGGCGACGATTGCCCGTGTAAATGCAATGGCTCCTTCTAAACTCACAGGGACAATGGCTTTCATGTTCGAATCAGCCTTGATCCCTAGAGTCTGCCATTGGGCTTTGGAGTCTACATTCCTCGATCACGATTATTACCAATGTTGGATTGGCCTCAAGTCTCATTTCTCACGTATAGGCTTGAACGAGACAAACGTTGAACAAACAGAGAAAAAGGCAGGATCTTCAGAGTAAATAAAAACATAAACTAATGTGTAATGTTAATACCCATTATGTACAGACCTTTACCATATGTATAACATACAGCCAGTGTATATGCAATAAGCAGGCAATGTTTCCTAATATCACATTAAGTTACATTAAGAGAATCAAGCCACAACATCAGTCAGCTTCACTTTCATCTTCATGATGCCTACTTGAACTAAGATCTCTTTCTTTGACTGTTCTACCTTCAATACAGTCACTTTTTTGCCCAGAGAAGAAACAAACACCGAGTCACCGACTTGAGGAAGCTTCGCATTCCCTGCATCTTCCGTTAGTGGCAGAAGCACGGCTCAGTTTCAATGATTAAAACCAGACAAAAGATATCTTTCAAATAGTTTAAATTTTAGTTGAATACCAGAAATTGGTCGTCTGGCTACCATGGATGGTGAACGAGTTACGTTATCTCCATCCTTGGTCGTTTTGACTTGGGTTTGGAGTTGTGTAGCTACCTTTGACCGAGAAGATTGTGCAGCAGATGCACGAAACTGTTGCAATGTTCTGCGAAGTGTAGAACGAGCCATCGAACCAGCCTGAGTCAGTTCTTGTCTCATCTTTAGTCTTTCTCTAGTGGCATGGTTGTTAATGTTCTTTTCTGCTGTAAGTAAGTTCTCATGAAGCTCTCTTGAGATCCTAAGAACCAAAAAAGAGAAAAACATGAACATAAAGCTCATAAGAGTGTACAAAATCCTGACTATTGGTTCTTGAATCTTGTTTAATTTGTGAAACAACCATATATTATTACCTTATATAACGACGTGACTCGTTTAAAAGCCTCTGATACTCTTGCTTGTACCGTTCCATGTCAAGTATGACCTCATTGATCTCAGCACTTGCAGAACCATACAGGTCACGAGCACTGTTGATGATATCACGTGGCAGCTCCAATCTTTCGGCAATGTTTATTGCATTTGAACGACCTGGCAATCATTTTCAGACATGGCTTGGTGAAACAATGTTCAGAGGTAAGAAACAGAACACTAAGGAGTTTAGATGATCCTGTAGCTAAACCTGGTACTCCCCATAATACTTTGAAAGTGGGTTTCAAGTTCAGGTCATCAAACTCCATGCAAGCATTCTCAAAGGCAGGATTGCTGCCGAAGAAGAGAAAAAGAAGAAGTCAATAATACTCTAAAACTTTGGAAATCCAAGAAAAACGGCAGGAGTGCAGATTATAAAACCTGTATTTAAGCATCTTAAGCTCTCCGTGATGTGTAGTTGCCATGGTGAGCAGAGAACCGCTCTCTGCAAAAGATTCGAGTATTGCCATCCCTAATGCAGCTCCTTCAAGCGGATTTGTTCCTGCTCCAACCTGTTTATAGCACAACAGTATAAAACATTCCTCCAAGCAGATGATCACTAAAAATATATCTAATATTTTAACTTACTTCATCTAACAACACAAGTGATCTGCTTGTTGAATGCGAGATAATCTCCTGCAAGTTAACCAGTAAGAAAAAAACACTGAGATGAGGAAACATCTGTTGACCTGTGAAAGAGACAGAGAAACAGACTTACACTTATCTGCTTCAAGTGACCGGAGAAGGTAGAAAGTGACTGCAGCAAGGACTGTTCATCACCAATATCAGCATAGATGTTGTCAAACCAAGGTAAACGTGCAGATTCAGATGCTAGCACATAAAGACCTGCAAAACGCATTACAATCAGTTGTTGTAGTTTTTAAACACACAGAAGAACTTGTAAGTAGCATATGGGTTTACCTGATTTAGCCATCATAGCAGCGAGTCCAACTGATTTCAAGCAAATGGTTTTACCTCCTGTGTTTGGACCGGTAATAACCAAAACTCTAGTGCCCATAGCGATCTGGAAATCAGCTGGAACTGGTGGAGCTCCAGATACCGATACTGTATCTGCCTGAAACAAAAGTAACCACGTGCTTAACAACTTTAGCTAAAAAGCATCAATCAAATCTAGTCAGTGATCATAGGGGAGCATACTGTTTTATGATATTTTACAGCCTCCTGCGTCTTTCTTATGCGTTTCTTGTGTTGGTGAAGCAATAGAGGATGGTAACACCTAGGTAGATACAACAACCATTCTTTCCTAGGAAGTGATTCCTCACCTGAGAGGTTATTCTCAGGTGACTGTTCTTCATTAGACAAAGATTCAGAGTCCACCCCATCTTCAGGTGGTAAGTATATATCAGGATGTGCACCACCATATGCACGACTATAAGTAGCTCGAGCGTTTATCTTAAAGCAAAACAGGAAAACACACAGTAAGATCTCCTTTTGTGGAAGCTCATGGAAGGAGTAAAAGCATGCTTACCACATCCAGCTTGATTGAGTATCTCATCACATCCTCGATTTGATCAAGATCCATTTGCATCTGTATTGATTGCATCAAAATGAGCAAAACGGCATACAGAATTTCAACTTTTGAAATCAATATTCAGTAACCTTTGCAGTTAGCATTGAGAGAATCTCTGCCTCAGCCTTTGCAACTGATGCTCTCGCACTTTGGAGTTCATCGTTCATAGAGACCGCAGCTAAAGGCTCCGCAGCAGTCCCTCCACCTGAACCACTGTAACACATATTACCTTCAAAAAGGATAGACTTGAAAGAAAAAAAGCACAGCTTGATCAATGATAATGAGGTCTTAAGTTCAATTAGTTTGCTAAAATCCAAAAGAAAATTTATATCTGGAACTTGCAAATTCAGCTTTTACCTGGAAAGCAGAAGACCATCAACAGAAGTTAGCTGACTCGAGCTTGTTTGTATACACCATCTTCCACCAATCTTAGCTACTACCTGGAATTTATCAATAGGGTCAACTTCAGAAAAAGGAAGATTTGCTCTTTCTTCTTATGCCATGTTAAGGGAGTGCTTACCATGACAGATTCATTAGCCTTCTGGCTCCTCACAATAGCTTCCAGAAGTTGTTGCACCTGAAAGGAGACACAATAGTAGGGTTTCAAAACAATCTTACTTTAAAAGATACATCTTAAGAACAAAGATATCAGTGAAAACTCAAAATCAACAGTCTTGTAAGATACTATTTGGACAATCTTTCATCTTTTATTTTGCAATCTAAGCTGACCTTTCTTTCAGCTGTCCTCACTCGTTCACGTGATAGTCTCAGATCACTACTCTGAAACAATAAAGACGACTCAAACATAAAGATCATGCCTCTTGACGCTGTGTATTCAAAGAGTGAGAGAGAGAAAAGAACAAACCGCAGAATCTTTGATTTTTCCATCAATATCTACAATTTGTTCAACCAACTTGATGAATGGTCTATTGATAACAGGTAGCATTATCTGCAAAAGGAGAGGGTATGAAACAATAGTACATAAGGCCATCACCACAATGTTGAAGCTCAAAACTAGCAAAAATACCATTTCAGAAATAGGCATGAACCGTTTGTACCAATCTCCATCTTGCTTGATAGCAGCTTTGAGATCAAGCTGCAAATTGTCGAAGAAGCGAAGAAGAGAAGCCACCTCAAGTGCTTGGTCTGCTCGCAAAGACATCTTCCTCTTACCATTACGTATGCCCGACTCAGCCTTTTTGCACACACAAAATCAGTATTAAATACACAAAACTGATTATTAATATTTATGGGAGTGAGGATGAAGTTGTAACCAGGGAGATTTGAATGCTGGAGAGGTCGAGACAGAAGGAGCCATGTTCAAGCATTCTAATGGCGGCCTCTGTTTCTTCCAAAAGCTTCAAGCTTTCATCGAAACTCTGGTCTAGAGACCAAAGCTTTTTCTGAAAAAAAAGGTCCATGTGAGTTTAAAACAGAGAAGCTTTACAGACATTAGATTTTGAATAAAGAAAGTTGGAACCTTTGTCGCTTGGCGACCTAAAGAAGTACGAGCGAAAGAAGCTACGACATCGCAGAGCTTGTCCCATTCCAACACTCTTAAGCTGTCGGTATGTGATTTGGATTTTGATCGGCAAATAAGAGTCGGAGCAGAAGAGGAAGAGGAAGAAGAAGAAGATATGAAACTCAGATTAACTCTGTTTCTGTTTCCGACAGAGTTTCTTCTAACGAACAGGGCACAGTTGCAGATTGCTATGGATAAAGTCTGCATTCTTTTTAGCCCTTTTGATTTCAGGGAAGGATCGATTAATAAATGGGATTAAAAATCTCATTATTTTTATATTTCTAAAATGCAATTTGTAAATTTGACTTTTCACTTTTTTTTTGATACTTTTGATTTTTAGATATTTTAATCCTTAATATATGTTAAATATCTAAATTATAAACACAATAAATAAATAAATATCTAAAATTAATATAAAATTGTTTTGGTTTTAGATACTTGAATGGAAAACCAATATTACATTTAGAATATTTAGGTGATTTGAGTATTTTTGTATATTTTGGACATTTAGTTTTGAAAAAATATTCTAGGATATTTTTTTTAAAAAAAATTATCAAAAATGTAGCATACACACATTAAAATGGCCAAAATATGTTTTTATTATATCTTACGAGTTTTAATCAAGATTTAAAAATTTTGATTTGANGGGGGGGGGGGGGGGGGGTTTCTTAGTAAAATTTTTAAATTCACTCCACTTCAGTTATTATCAACATCTAATTCAAAATTGGTTTTCCTACTAAGAGGAACACCAACATCAGCCTTGGGCACATGGGTCCATCTTTTTGGGTTATGAGGAAATTGAGGTTTGCTGATTATGCATTACGATAGAATAAGTAATATTAGGACCGAGTTTTGGATATAATACATCACATTTTCAAGAAAAAGAAAAGACTATCTTTTGTATCCTGTAAAACATTACTAGCATCTGCAAACCGAATTACAGGATTATGCTTGTAAAACTTCTGCTTTCAAGAACTGAGTGTGTCTGCGTGAGGATTATGAACTCAACCGGCATAGTAACAGGTTCGTGTGACTTAAAGCTTGTAAGAAAACAGAACGAAACATCATCATCTTATGATTCTCTGTCTTTGAGATTAAAACGAAACGTGGATGGTAAACACTATTCAATATCCTTTTATCTGCTTTAAAAAAGTAGGTTTTAAAAGAAGGCCATGAAGAACCTATTGGGAGAGAGGTAACACCATAGATGTCTAAAACCATAAAAGGGGCATTGGGAATTGAATGATAAAATTCAGAGATTCTGCAAAGATGCTTCAAACATATTCTAATGCATGAAAAAAGGGGCTTGTAACGATTGAATACATAGTTCAAACGTAATATATCTCTGAGAATCTAGCAGAAACTTCCCCAAAGAGAATACATATAACAATCTCACAGAGAACATTACAACGGCAGTTACTAAACTAGTTGTCGATCTCTTGAGGTGGAATATGATAAGGGGTATCATGTGGACCACTTAAACTAACGAAGTTGAAGGGTATGTCAGCCACCTCCACATATCCCATATCATCATAATCATAGATGTAAACGTTGTTAGTGTACATGCCAGGAAAGGAAGAAGCAGGGACACAGAAAGGTTCAGACATTGAGATGAACATGGTGA
This sequence comes from Erucastrum elatum, assembly GCA_900406325.1. NCBI lineage: Eukaryota > Viridiplantae > Streptophyta > Magnoliopsida > Brassicales > Brassicaceae > Erucastrum > Erucastrum elatum. Next base: position 6,882 of record OVBX01003477.1, on the reverse strand, counting down.
GATCTCCCATGTCTTGAGTGTAGACCGCGTTTCCTTCATCGTCTAGCTTGAACACCATTAAATATTCTGTTTTCATTATGGATTCACCTTCCTTGTTCTTGGCTGTCTTCTTGTACTGCTTGACCAAGAATGTCTCACCAGTGGGTCGTGACTCCACCAAGTGCTCGCTCGTTAAGCAAGAATCCATAAGCTCACGTGTGGCCATGGGAAGCTTGGGAAGGTTTTGAAACCGCACGTTTTGCAGCTTGGGGTCATCGCTGGGATTGCAGGGGTCCCAAGACCCGATGAGGTGGCCTCCGGATCCGGGAATGCGAAACATATTGTCCTTCTTGGAAAACATGACACGGGAGGAGGAGAAGCAAGGGTTTTTGATCTTGATGTTGGTCCAATCTCTTTTACTACTCTTACCGGCTGGTTTGCAAAAGCTGAGCTGTGGTCCCAAGAACTTGACAGCCACGACACAGTCCTCATCATCCTCCGGAGAAGAGGATGACATTGACACGTTGGTGACGATTTGGGTTTGGCAGTGTGGGAGAGTCACAAGAGGAGGCAAAGGGATGTGTTTCGGTTCTGTCTTAAACGATGCAAAAGGGTTGAGATCGTCTTGTAGACGAAGGATTCCATCCTTCTTTAGAGTAGCTATCCACCCATGAGATGCCCCGATCGTTTGCGTTGTTCCATGATGATAACTATTCAACACCAACTCCAAAGGTACAAACTGGTCCAGTTGAGTCCAGCAACGTTGATTAGCATAGGCAACTAAGAGTCTTGCTAGATTGTACTCACGAGAAAAAAGGCCCATGACGGAACAAGGAGGGGTTTGCCGCGAGGAAGTTGAGAAGGCGTGAGAGAGAAGTAGAGAAACAGAGGATCTTCTCATTCCAAGGCGGAGACTACGGCCGAGAAACACAGACATGTGTGCTGTTAAACAAAAAGCCAAGAGAGATCTGAGAGAATTGATGATGTTCGATCTTCTCCACCTAAAACATCTCATTAATACAGAGAAATAGGCTTGTCCACCAAGTTTTTGGTCTGATTACGGGTGGGCAAAATAACTTAACCTAACCAAAACCGGTTCAAACTCTATTATCAAATAGTTTGGTTTAAAATTTTATCAGCCCGAACCAACCAAGCCCGAACCAACCAAGCTCAAACCAACCAAGCCCGAACGAACCAAGCCCGAACCAAACAAACCTGATCCAAACCGAGCCGAACTAAACCAAACCGATAAACCAATATATTTTTGTTATTATTTGAATCAAACATACTAACAATATAAAATTACCTAAAATTAAAGTCATTGTTAACTTTACTAATAATGTTGATATTTAAAAATAATAATATTCTATATACTTTAGTTAACTTTGGTTTCACTGTTCATAAAATGTTTTGTGATTTTAAAGGTTTTTTCAGTTTTATATTAGATTTCATTTACATAGTTTTTATATGAGACGTTGTTAACAATGTTCTTTTTAAGATTCTATTTAATTTTAGTTAATTTTGATTTGATTGTGTTCTTATAAAAATTTTATGTGTGTTTTAAAAACTTTTTTGTTTCAGTTTTATATTGTAATTAGTTTATATAATTTTTTATAGTCATTAACATGATTTATGATCATGAATTTATATTTTAAAACATGATATCTTTTAAAAAAACTAAATTAGGGAAATCTGATTGAACCAAACAAGAATACAAACCAAACCGAACACAAACCAAACCAAATACAAACCGAACCGAAACTGATCCAACCCAAACTAAGTGTGGTTTACTTCGGTTGGAAAAGTTATAGAACCAAACTTACCAAATCGAACCCGAACCGAGCCGAACCGACAAAATAACTGAAATTCCCATCCATAAATATGATATTTGCTACTTATCAATACTATTAAAACAGAAAACCTTTCTTTGAAATGCCCTTCTGCTTTAACAATATTTACGTATCTCTGTCACTAGATTATTTTAAACATATGCTTTTTATTAAAATCAGTTTCTTTTTATTAATACCTAAGCAACACCTACAATATGTAACCAACGCCTAAACTGCCGTTAAACTTTAGTGCTGATTTTCCCTTCCTAATGAAACATAACGTATCATTAAATAACAAAGTAACATCCACATTTAAACTTCAATTACAACCCTGATTTTTTTCTTATAGATTAGATGTACCATCTATTTGTATATTGATAATGATGTTCCAGCGATACTAAGCTTGAAAGTTTATTGGATTCTGCTAACTTCAAAATAAAAACAATACACATCTTTTAATCTTTTTTTACCATTCATTACTTCCAAACATAATTTTTTTTCTTACAAACGATTGCACCAGAATACCTATATGTTGCATTATTCAAATATAGTCCACCAAAATATTTAATTCCCAAACTTTCTCGAATCAAATACCAAAAATATAATCCACTAAATCAAAACCTCAAAACTTGGCAAATAAACTTGATTTCCAGAAGAAACTACCTAAAAATAATAAATATACTAATTTGTTTGTACCAATCCTTTAAGAAAATGATCTAAATTTTCGGAGGTTCCTTAGATAACAATAAAGAATATACTAAAGCATAACTACCGGGTCGGATTATTTTTTTCATGTCTTCAATATATAAATAACAACCAGTCAAAACAAGATAAATGATTTTACTAAACTCACACAACATATACTCTAACAAATAACAACATTGATTTGGAATATCTTAGACCCATGGCACTTGATTTCCTATATATACAGCATATAAGTTAAAACACGCAGATTACAAAACAATTCTCATAGAATGTCTTCTAAGAAAAGTCTTGTGTACCTTGATGAGATTAGGCCATGTAAAACTTCTGGGTTGATTGAAGCCAAATTCATAGACCTGAAAACTATCCAAACGGGGTTTGGTGAGACTTTAGAGATCATTTTCTCTGAGAAGAAGGTAAACAATTTTGAGCAGTTTATGTCTGTAATATACAACATACACTATATTGCGTTTTTGTAACTTAGCATTTATTGACTTATTAACTCTGTTTTTTTTTCATTATTGCAAAGGATCAAAAATTCATGCATCATGGAAGGAAAACTACTTGCTTAGTTTGGGCAGCAGGGACTTCTGTGTGGGTGATTGGAAAAACATAGAATTTTTTTCACTAATTGCAGCAGCAGGTGGATACCGACCTACCACTCACGTATATAAAATGGGGGTTATAAATTTCACCTCCATTACTCCATAAAAATACAGTAAAAATGATATTTTCTAACCCTATAGAGAAGAAGCACAATTAGTAGTGGTTCTATGTTTAGATTTGTTACTTTATTTTGTTACTTTATGTCAATTATAGACTGGTCTAAAATCATTTTCGTTTTTTTTTGGTTTGTAGGTAAACTTCAAAACTCAAATGTTTTGATTCATCTCAATTACTGATCAATCCACCAATAGATCAGGCTTCGCATTGAAAAAAATGCAAGTTATTTAGAGATTGGTGTGTATATCATGTTTTCTCATATTTTTTAAAATCAAAATGTCGACTGGTCTAGGTTCCAGTATGATCCAGCAAACATGGCCATTGTTGAATCAAAGGAAGGAGGGCTAATGAGTACCTGGTAGGATTATAGGAATATGTCCGTGCTTTAAGTAGTTGAAACGAGCTTGTGTTTAAAACGAACCACTAATAGCTTCTGGAATCTAAACGGCTCTGTTTTTGACAATAGAGAAAGGGGTCAGTTTGAAGGTAAGTAAACTATTCTTAATTCTTTGATTTTTTTTAATGAAATAACTTCTTATCTTTCTTTTTGCTATGTTCTATCTTATATCAACACTAGCCAAGGATAAATCCCTCATATTTAACCTAAAGAATATTGAAAATAATTATATTCGAAAAATACAATTACAGAATAAGAAACAATGATCAGTCATTATACTGTTCGACCCCTTAACTAATTCATTCCATGCACCTCAATATATAACTAAAAATCTGTAAGAACAATGTATCATAGCATTAGATACTGTATAAGCAAAAAAAAATACTTATCTTCGTTCAAAGTTGTTTGAAGTTACTATCCATTAAACACCTATAAAGAAACAATAGAGTAATTCAAAAGAGAACAAAATAGCGCGAGATAAGTAGCGAGAGAGTAATTCAAAAGAGAACAAGTATAAAAAATGCAGTGAACAAGTTAATTTACTTATTTACTTTGATGAAAAGAAGAATATATTACAAAACATAAACTAAACAAGTAAACAGTATATATGTCACTACACTATTTAACCTATAAAGCAACAATAGAGTAATTCAAAATATAATAAAATAGCGCGAGATAAGTAGCGAGAGAGTAATTCAAAAGAGAACAAGTAGAAAAAAATGCAGTGAACAAGTTAATTTACTTATTTACTTTGATGAAAAGAAGAATAGATTACAAAACATAAACTAAACAAGTAAACAGTATATATGTCACTACACTATTTAACCTAAGAATCATCAAGTGTACAAGGTTATCTAATTATCAGTACATGAATGATAAAAATTGATGGCTACCGCACATAAATATAGAAATCATGTAATACAGAATAAATAATTGGTGTTAGGAACAAGAATAAAGAGTAAGCAAAGATTTGTTAAACAATTCATGTAAAGCAGAATAAAAATAATAATTTTATCATTACGGTAAATAATTCAACTAAAAAAAAATAAACCATCAGTAAGTAAAGACCTTACTTTGTTTTGTCGGCTCTTTGAAAATGTTTTTGATCCTTCGAGAGTCAAAATTGAATCTGATCTGATATGCAAGAAATTTACCCCCAGTTTAACAATGATCATGTACTGCATATTTCAAAAAAGTATCAAGGATCAAAAGAGGAGATACTTTGAATAATAGATGAAGGAAAAAACTTACTTTGTTTGGATGAACAAAAAAAAAACTGATCCTCTCAATTTTGGGAACTCTCTTCGAATCGGTCAGGGAGAGGATGACTCTAGCGCTTCCTAAATTTGATCGCCGATTCTAGATTTGGAGATTTGATGAAGATAAACTTTCGAGATAGAAAATTTTTAACCTGACTTTTCTTTTTTTTTAGTAAATTTAACAGTAAAAATGGTCTTTTTATTTTAAAATATGTATATTTTTATGTTTTTGAGCCGAATCTTATTGCTGTCAGAAGCACACTTAAACTGTTGAATTTTTTTGTATTAAATTGACTAAATTGTTTGGCCTTATTGACTTTATTATATACTTTACAGTCTAAAAATCACATTTGCAAGCCCATTTAATATATTAATAAAACTGATTATAATAAACCTTTAAGCAAAGTATAAAAATTTTATAAATCATTTTCATAATTTCAATAACATATTTTACTCAGTATGCGAATACTTCTTATTATATATAATTATATATTTTACAATAAAAACTATAATACTAATAAAGATGAACAATTCTTTTAGATAGTTTTTTTAGTTATTTTCGCAAAAATAGCTTTTCACGGAAGAAAAGAACCAAAATGTATGTTATTTATAAAATGGTATATATGTATTTATAATCCTAAGATTAACTAAAAATAAATATTAAAATTTTCAAATTTTAGAGTTAAGGGATATAGTTTTTAGGGATGTGTTTAAATTTTTAAATATAAAAAATAAATATTAAAATTTTTTAAATAAAAAGGGATTATTTTGGTCATTTTATTATTTTTAGAGCTATTTTATGACAAAAACTTAAAACAAACTATTTGAGAACTGCCCAATAAAGATTGTATAAGCATATTTCATAAATAAAATATAATTTAACATTTACATTATAAAAAATCTAATTTTTACAAAGAAACAATAAGCGCGGATCAAAATCACATCAATACTATTAAAGCATAAACATTCTTGATTTATACCCTTAATGAAATATTACATTTTTCCAAAATCGTCCTTAATGATATGACTAAAAAAAAATTTATTAATGGTATAGTGGTCTTTTGGTTTATTTGGCATATTTTAATATGTCATAATTAATTGAGTTATGTTTTTATATAATCAATTTCATATCCCATAAAATTTTTAAATATCAATAACAGAAGTTAAAATCTGCAATAATTTTTAAAAGTTGATATTAGAAATTAAAATTTTGTAATTACACGAAGATAAGACTTAATCAAAAATATTATTGGCCACTTTATATGTTTAACAATATTTTATATAATTTATAATTTTTTAAAATTATATAATATCCCAAGTACGGATTTCAGATACAATTATTACTTAACTTATTTACAAACATAAAACGGTTGTATGGCGCATTTTAAATTTCGTCATACGTACACACTATAAAAAATCTGCATAATTGTAATTTGATCATGTGACAGTTTATATAGTTAAAAAAAAATTATCAATCTTTATATTGAAAAAATAACAAAAAATATTTGCCATTTCAAGGACGGGTCAGAATCTAGCTCACGTTTCTAAATAAATTAGCTATTATATAGTTAAGATGAAAAATTATCAATCTTTATATTGAAAAACAACAAAAAATACTCTTTCTTTCAAGGACGGGTAAGAATCTAGCCCATGTTTCTAAATAAATTAGTTATGATTCAAATCTGTTAACTAATTAAATGTTTATGTTTTTATATAATCAATTTCACATTTCATAATTTTTAATATCAATAAAATAAATTAAAGTCTACAATAATTTTAAAAGGTTGATATTAGAATTTTAATTTTATAACTACACGAGGATAAGACTTAAACAAAAATATGATTGGCCTAGCAATATTTTATATAATTTATAATTCTCTTAAAATTATATAATAGTCCAAATACTAATTTTGGATACAACCATTGTTTAAATTATTTACAAACATAAAACGGTTGTATGATGCATTTTAAATTTCGTCATACTGTACACACT
>OVBX01003476.1:0-16823 GCA_900406325.1 Erucastrum elatum | reverse complement strand
TATATATATATATATATATATATATATCACATATTTTAGTTTAAAAAATATACAGTTTATAACGTACATGTACTACAAATTTACTTAGAGCAAAAATCTCTGCAAAAATCTACATTAAAAATTTTACAGGTACAATCAATTTATCCACAACTATATTTTTACAGCAAATTTTTAAAGCAACATTCGAACCAATCATCACCATATATTCTGTTTCAAATCTAGTCGTAAATATATCTGGAAGGATACTTTGCCATTGTGGATGTATCATCATTGCTGAATAATTCATGTTAAACCTAGAATGACATTTAAATAAAAGATTGAAATTTATAATTGGGATATATCACATATGCATATGAGCCCAAAATACATAGTGCTAAATATGGAAAAATAAAAGCACTAATTTTTTTATTTGCTTAAAATTGTTATACAAAGAAGCTCAAAAAAAGAATTTTTTTAAGAAGCCCATGGAAAACAGTTAGGTTGGCCTCCATCACGTCTATCCCTACATGGTGCTGGCTCGTAGATGCTCCAAATACATTCGCTGCAAACTCCAACTTTGCTTTGTGGGTTATCATCTCTATCAGCTCTAAAAATATCAAATGTTGCCGTATTACCAGGCCAAGCAAAACTACAAGTGTATACTGTTGTTTTGCGAAGGTTAACACGAAATCTGAAATCGAAACTATCTCCAGGTCCGAGTGAAATCACGCCCTTATCTTCACTTTTGTTCATGCAATGCACAATCAGTGTCGCACGCGTTACAAGTTTGTTGATAATCACAACATGTTTTTCTGAGAAGAGCGCAGACGTAAATGACATTGTTTCAAGGATAATCAAAACAGTAATTAGCAGAACAATAAAATTTTGATTCCTTGGGGAAGCCATGGTGTTTTTTTCTTTCTTGTGCTAATATATTTGTTGGAGAGTAAAGTATTATTTATAGATTAAAAATTATTTATTACAAGGCGTTTTGCCTAGGAAGAAAGGACTTCAAGTCATATCGGTTATAACATTTATCTTGTTTGGTAACGTATTACAAATATGTAGAGCACAAATATCTCAATTATTGATTGCTTGCCTCGTTAAGAAAATCTTTTTTTTACATATTAGTTAATTAATTGATTGATAAATCAAACTTAATCAAACTTTTAAGTGATATATTTTGATAGTTTTGTAAATTCAAAGGCCAAATTATTTGTTAGTTTCTACGAATCTTAAAACATAAATAATTTGTACTATAGATCTTAAAATTATATTACATAATTGTATACTCTAATATATTAAAGCATTAAGATTAAAATTGCTATTTACAAAATTGGATTAAAATTTACGAAAAATTGTTTACCATCAATTCATTATATACTGAACTACTAGACTATCGCTTATATTTTTTTATTGTTTATTTGTTTTTGATGCCTATTAAGACCATTTAGATTTGTTATCAATTTAGATAAAAGATTTATTTTCAACTTAGCAATGGTAAAAAAAAATTGCAATTTGGCCATAAATGAGACTACTTTATCAATATTACTTGAATTAGTAAGCAAATTTGTTGATTGTTTTGGAACATAAACAATTTTGTTGATATCTTTAATTATTTTATGGCCAAAATTTTACATGACATTTTTCAGATTTAACTACGTTTCCATAGATTTGTCAAAAATATTTTATTCATCGGAACATATTTATATAATTATGGTTTATTTAATTAGTGTTCAATATATTTGTTTATTTTACACGCAAATTTTCTCTTTCAAATGCATAAATGATAGTATGAGACACAGTCCCGGCTCATACCCATGGTAACATGGGCATTGGCCATAGGTCTATAATTTTTGTGTGTTTTTTTTAAGGTTCATTTCAATTGTCATATTATTATAAATGGCTTAGTGTGTTGTTTTAAAGGTTCATTTCAGTTTCTTAATTAATATAAAAACCCCATAAATAAGTAAACATAATTTACTAATTAAAACACAAAAAGAATAAGAAATCTGTACTCTCATCACCATTATCTTTCTGTTGACAAAAGAAAAGAAGCACTAGATTCGAAGCAGTGAGCGTGAGACGTTAGTAAAACAAATTACAAACCAAAAATCATATTATATTCATCGATCTGTTAGTGAAATCCTTTTTCAAAGAGGTATGTTTAATCAACTGTATCTGTGTTTTAGTTTATTATTTCAGAATATTTTTTTATAACTGTTTCTGAACCCATTTTTATGCAGTTCTAAAACTTTTGTTGGTGGGTCTCCTTAAGTACTTTGGACACATAAAATACAGGTGACTTTGTTCTTTTATTTTAAAAAGAGATGGTGTCTGGAAATGATCAGAGAAAAAAAAAGAAGACGTGATGAACAATTTGTAGAAATCTCGAAGAGGGGCTTTAGATAAGTTTGTTAAATTAAAAAAAAAAAAAACACAAATAGTGAGAGTTCTAGAGAAGAAGCTAATGTTTAATATCATGAAAATTAGTCAAATCCGTATAATTTTGAAAATATTGACACTCACGAGCCACCAATTCTTCCTTTTGATATCTATGATCTTAAAAATTGGAATAATCTTGATAGTAAAATAAGGGATTTGTTGATTGAAAAAGAACAAAAAGAAACATGAATCTTGAATTTCCTATTGATGAAAAACCAAAAAGGCATTTTGCATATAGGCATTATCTTAGAAAGTTTTATAATGGGGAGGGAGATAGTAGATAGGAAATGGTTAATTTACTCAAGCCATGTTGACAAAATTTACAGTTTTTGTTGTATGTTGTTTAAATCTCATGGAAACATAAATTTATCAGCAAATGAAGGATCAAGAGATTGGAAACGTATTGGTGATAGACTAAAAAGTCATGAAAAAAGTGAGGATGATGTTTGGACTTTTCAAGGGTCCTTAACTTAATGATGTAGTATAAAAGATTGTCGAACCAATCCTAGGTGATTCTAATGCAAAGGGAATGCAAGATCATGCTTAATGTAAGTGTAATCAAATAGTGAGATGGTTTTAAACTAAAAACAATACTAAAAATGCTATAAAGGTTCGAATCCCGCTGGCCACTGGGGAATTAACATTTCAGCATCGCCAGGGATAGGGAACCGACACATGAGCCAATAATGTAGGCTGCAAACATGTGGCTAGTCTGGACCCACTTCTGTGGGGGCCAGGATACCCTTGTATAATTCAAAAAAATGCTATAAAGGGATGATACTTCTTTCTCAATATGAAGCAAGAGGACTCATGGGGCTAGGCACTTGATCTTGGGTAATGTAGATCCAAGCTATCAATCAAACATTTTCCTTATGCCTAGACACTAAGCTAAACAAGCTCTATCTCTAGATGAATGTTCTTTTGCTAAAGAAACTCAAGCATCAAATATCTTTGGTTGAATGTTACTAAAGCAAACATGGAGAACAAGTCTAATAGCAATCTTAACTCCTTTAGCAACTAATATCTTAGGTAAAGCAAGCTAAAAGCATTGGAGAATTGGATCAAGCATTTCATCGTACACCTTGTGGGCAGGAAATGCCTAGGGATCTATTTTAGTATGATCAGAACTAAAATAGGATTGAGAACCCTCAACAAGCAAGGAAACAAGTAGATCTAACACTAAACATCTTAGATCTTCAATAATCACCTTTAGTCACCCTAGCCCATGATTTCTAGATTAGTCTACTCAATAATAGACATGAATAACCCCAAAACCATGGATGATTCAAATTTAAACATGATTAGAGAGCATGATAATCCCACAATCACAAAGAAATAAGAAGAAAATAAACTAAAGATTCAATCTTTTTTTCAAGGTTTCAATGTGTTCTTGAGAGAAAAACAAAATAAGTACCAAAATTAGGTCTAGAAAGTATTTATAGAGGCTTTAAAATCGAGTTGGGTCAGCCCAACAAACCTGGGCTGACCCAATAAAAAACAGTCTTTTTCGCCTGTATCGACTTGGACTGCCCGCTACAGGCTGGTCGCTAGAGAAATCTTCTATTCTTCAGGATATGTAGTGACATGGGGAGGCCGGTACGCTGATCGATATGCTGATTCGTGAAGCCTCGTTGCGATGTGATGAAGTCGCTACGCCTAAGTTGCTACAAACACTTTGCCAATTTCACCATCATCTTTACTTCTTCGTAATGACTAGGTGTGGCAGGCATGTCACTACGGATGGCATGGTAAGCGTATAGCGACTTGATGTGGTCGCTATGCTGGTGAAGCTTTGGTCACTTGCTGAGGACGATATATGCTCCAAACACCTCTCTTTTTGTCTCAAAACACCTCAGATGTCTTCAAAAACACCTACAATCTCTCCATGGCACACTCCAACACCTAATAAGGACATATGAATGCAATATGAACCTAAAGATGCCTAATACCTAATATATATGCTCATAATATACATAAGTGAATTGCTGAAATCATGTAAATATGCAAGATATCAGAGGAGCATATGGCTAACATAAGAACTTGGAATGAATTCAACCTTAGATTGCAAAATAATTTGACTATCGATAATGAATTTCAACAAGAGATTGCAAAAGAAAAGTAACGATGGAGACAAGTTTATATAGAATAATTGCTGTAGTGAAATGTCTTTCAAAAAGAACTTTTTGTGTGAGGATCAGATGAGAAACTTTACCAAGATTGTAACGGTAATTTTGTAAGGAATGATTGAGATGATTGCTGAATTTGATGTAATTATGAAAGATCAACTAAAGTTAGAAAAAAACATTTTATGTGATTGTCTTTCAGTTTTTAAAGCATTGATACCTCTTTTTCTAATTGTTTCAGGTCATGAAAACAGAGTGTACATGTCGAATAATTGATCACGGTCAAGGCAATGGAATGGAGAAAATTTGAAAAAAATGTTTATAAAAGGGTCCATATTCCATGTTTCGCCCGAAGCTATGAAATAGTTTAAGACATGGCTATTGAGACACACCAGTGAATAAATGGCACCTCTACAACTAAGCACATAACTCAAAAAAGCTACCCCCAGGAGAAATGTTCCGTTGATCACTATGTGCACCAAGTATATTTTAAATATTTAATTTATTGCATTGGAGAAGTTAGAGATAAGTGGTTAATTTGGTAATATATTGCACCTATAATTTTCTAAGTATCTGATTAGTTCCCGCTAATTGTATCCTGACATGTGGACATCCAAAGCTATCCCAAAATTAAGTACATCCTCATCAGACGAAAACACAACAACGATCTTCCTTGGTGGACAAATCCTGCCACTAATGTTGACGTTCGTAACTATTGTGATTCTCTGCTATGAGCATGCCCGGGGGCTTCTCCACTGCTGAATGAATGCGCGAATTTCTCTCCTTCCATATCAGAAACAACACTGCCTGATAAATGAATCTGATAATCATAGTCACATTTTTGTCTCTCACTGGAGCTTTCAACCACCCCAACACCTCCTCAAACCCCTGCGGCGGAATGCATACGAGACACAGAGAAAGACCAGATTTGAGCACTATACCCACAATCGAAAAACAAGTGTTGACGATTCTCATCACATCCCGAACACATAACAAAGTTCGAAGGAACAAGCAGACCCCAACTTAGAAGCCTGTCTCTAGTGGTCATTATGTTCCTAGCTGCAATCCAAGTGATGAAAGCATGCTTACGTACACTGCCTTATGCCACAGGACACTGCCTTATGCCACAGGACTTGCAACAGATATGGGTGGAGCACTCTCCATGTTTTGCTGGCTGAAAAATGCCCATTTCCACGGCCAATCTCTGGATACCAAGCGTAGCTATCATTGACTTCAGAGTTCAGAATATATTGGCATTAGGCAAACACGCCCTCAATTGGGAGATTATAGTTCTTCTTCTACTACGATCAAACCTCCAACCGTCATCAGTTAAGGCATCAGCAACCACTGCATCATTACTCAGTCCAGTGACTAAAGGACCCCTCTCCCCCACCAAATCGATAAGAGGTCCCGCTGAGGTCCAATTGTCGAACCAAAAGCTTGCAGAGATGCCAGATCCCACTTCACAAATCACCATTGGTCTTGCCAGTGGTCCTAACTTACAAATAGCTCTCCATATCCAACTTCATCTATGAGTAGGATTCAATACCCAGAAAATTTCATTCCCAATCAAATGCCTTCGCACCCACAAAACCCATAAAGATCATCCAGCTGTGAAAATAAGCCAAATCAGCTTCAGTCCCATCACTTTGTTCCAGTCTGCTAACCTCTTTAAAGCCAAACCTCTCACTTCTTGTGGCGTACAAACTGAGTCCCAGGCAATTGTAGCCCATCTGGCCGAGTTGGGGGCACTATTCCACAGAAAAGCTCCACACATACGCTCTAACAAGCTGACACACTCTGATGGAATGATGAACATTGACGCCCAGAATGAGATCGTCAAATAGATCACTGCTTGAATGAGCTGAAATCTTCCCGCAAAGGACAGATGTTTCACTGTCTAAGAGCTAAATCTTGCCGCAATTTTATCTAACAAAGGCTGGAAATCCAATCGAGTCATTTTTTTAGGAGACAAAGGGACTCCCAGGTATCGCAATGGAAGATCACCTTGAGCAATCCCCATCTCAACTGCCAGATTTCGACATCGACTTGTACTTCCTCCATCAGGAAGCAACTCAGATTTTTGTCTGTTGATTCTCAGACCTGACACCAAATGGAAATCCTCTAGAATGATGAGAATACCTCTAAGAGACTCAGCTGACCCATGAAAGAAGATGAAGACGTCATCCGCAAAACTCAAATGAGTGATCAATGGTGCATCACACTCCGAATGCAAACGAAAAGTATCATCCATCGCTCCTTTATCAAGCAGTTTAGACAACACATCCATCGCTATGACAAACAAAAGATACGATATATGATATCCTTGCCGAAGTCCCTTTTTCCCCAGAAAGAACCCATGAAGTTCTCCATTGATGGCTATACTATAAGAGGGAGTAGTTACGCATTCCTTGATCCACTTAATGAACTTACTTGGCATATCAAAAGCGCTCAGAACCATGAAGGGAAAGTCCCAAATCAGATTATCATAAGCCTTAGAGATGTCAATCTTCAGGCAGCCCCTTGCTGTTGGACCTTGGACGTTAACTCAGTTGCAAGCCGAACATTCTCAAAGAGTAGCCTACCTTGAATAAATGCAACCTGATTTCTTTACACTATCTCAGCTGCACAAAGTTTGAGTTTCTTCTTGATGAGTCGAGCCATAACGTTGTAGACTGTTGAACATAAGGAGATCGATCGAAACTGATTAAGGCGATCCACTCCTATCTCCTTAAGAATAACTCAAGTAAAGAACTCCCTTATTGCCTCTACTGTGTCCTTTCCAACAACTTCCCACGCATCCCAAAATAATTCAGCCGAGTATCCATCAGGGCCTGGAGCTTTATTCTTAGGTAATGCAAATAAGACTGTTTTAATCTCCTCCTCCGACGGGATGCACTGCAGTTTATCTGAGATCTCCTGCGGGCACCTATAAGCAAGCAGCCCTCTAACCTCTGCCTCACAAATCTTCTCTAAATTCTCATCTGCAGACCCAAGAAGGTTATTGAAGTACGCCACAACCATCTCTTTAATTTGAACTTGATTATGTATATATTTTTATCTGAGGAAGGCTTTGAAGAATTTTTTAACCAACTTAGTTTCTTCAATATTTTCTCCTAATGCAGCTGACTTTGATGCGATTTCAGATAATTTTTCCCACGAAGTGATAGATTGTATCCGAATCCTTCATCCTTAATCATCAAACTCATCCATTTGGGTTTGTAACCAAGCTTCCTTAACTTTGCCAGCTCCCATATGTCTTCATTTAATAGCTTCCCACACCTTCTTTGTGTTATCCAAATCGCCTACTTGTATTATTAGAGCTTCGGGAATAGATTGAAAAATAAGTGCGACAGCAATGTTGTTTTTGTCTAACTCATATGATTCTTTCTCAATCACATCCCATGCTTTGTGTACTTTAAAAGGATTTTCATTCGGATTGCCCACACGATGTAGTTGCTTAAAGTGAGCATCGGACAGGTAATAGAAGATGATCGTCCTTCTTAAACTTTTGCCATTGATCCTGAAGTTGTTATCTCTCGCTCTCATGGTTTTGCTCTGATGCCAAATATTGTTTTGACCTTAAACGTATGAACTTAATAAGATCTATAAGAATAACTCAATTCTTATTATTAGCTTAAAAAACACTCTCAAAAACTATAGCTCTTACAAAGTTCTCTCACAAACTCATAAGTGATATCACAAACCAATATCTCCTTATATAGATATTATAAAAACTCTTAAACTCACTTAACAAAGTATATATCCTTTTCTCTTAATCCTAACTCAAGTAGGACTAGTATTAATTGGCTTCTAAGCTATCTTCAAGCTTACTTCCAACAGTAGTATGCTATATTAATTTTAATGCAGTTATCTGATTGGTAATAAGAACTAAAAGTACTAATGAAAAACAAAGAAAACAAATATTTAATCCCGTAAACATTTTCTCAACCCTTATAAAACTCATACGAAAACATGGTTAGCTAAATAATATTAATGTGTATTAATTGCAGTCTTATACAGTAGACATCTATAAATTACTACTTAATAAATTAATAATCTCTGAAAATTAATAAATTTCACCAATTCTAACTTGGACTTGTTCAAAATTTGACACAAATTGATAAAATAATACAATTATATTTTTGGAAAATTATATGTAAATATATAGTCCCATTAAAATTAGAAATTAATAATTTAAAGGTATATATATTTTATATCAGTGAGAACCTATTATTATATTATTCGTTTTATATTCACAATGGAGTTATTTTTATATTTTCTTAACACTTAATATATTTTTGATGAGATTTAGTAATATTATATCCAAAATAACATTTAAGTTCTATGCAATATATATTATTTGCACCAAATAATATGATAAAATCAATATAAATGTCAAACTTCAAAAAATAACAATTTATGTTATACTCTAAAATCAAAAATGTTTCTTATTTTAGAATAAATATATCTTAAAAAAATCTAAATAAGAAACTTTTATAAACTAATCTCTATAAATTAATAAATTTTATAGAGGTTCTATTGTATTTGGATAAAATCTGAATGTATAATTCCTCTGAAGATTGGAGAAAGTTCTATAAACTCAGTGGCAGGAAACATAAAATGTTGTGATTTATATATTTTACTCTTCATAATTTAGCATTTTCACTTCATTAACTGGTTTATGGTTCTTTCGATTTCAAGACAAACATGGACCACGTTTATTTCCCTCGTATCGAAGAGATTTCGTGCTAAGGCTATAATGGCGTTTCTCATGAGGATGTAGAAGATGAATACTAAGAACTAATGAAGATCGTTGGTTTCATTATATAGCTCTTGTTTAATTGAAGTGTTCCAAACGTTAGTCTTAAGGATCATGAATCTGAATGTCCAAAGGATTCAATCATTCATCTTTATGATGACAAATATATGAAAGATAGAAGATTGAGTGGTTGGATGTCATGCAATTAATTATAAAAATTTTGGTTTAATTGACAATGGAAGGATGATATTCAAAGAGTTTACACTGAAACTGGTTAGTTATTCTGTTTTTCTTGTGAAAAAATTAATTCCACAGACACATTATGAGTTTTGAATATTAGAAAAAGACACATTGTGATTTCACATACTTTCCATCTATTCTTTTTACAAATAAAACCCTTAACTAACCATTAACATTCTAACTGAATATCTAACAAAATTTCACTAATTTTACTAGAAAAAAATAATACAAATTACAACATTACCTCTTATCTCTTCTTCTCCGAGACCACATATCTAGAAAACAGAAAGAAACCTAAAATCTTATTGTCCTTTAAATCTTTGAAATCTAAAAAACTCATCTCATCTCAATTGACGCCTTATAAAAACAAATAATCTTTTTTTTTGTATAACACAAATCTAATTTCTCTACTTTATAACACATATTTGATTTCTCTCCTCTGTAAAACAATACAGATCTGATTTTTTTCCTCTATAACACGTTCTCTGTCCTGGTGTGTTTGGTGAAGCATCAGAACGCGGCGTTTAATCCCATGGAAGTGGTGGTAGCTATGAACGGCGGCTTTTAGTCCCATGGAAGCGGTGGTGGACACCGTGGTGAGATGGCAGTGGATACCATAGTGGAAGCGGTGGTGGTCATGGAGGAGGCAGTGGTGGAGGCGGTAGTGGTTATGGAGGAGGCAGTGGTGGAGGCGGTGGAGACGTGGTAGTTATGAAGTTGACGGTGGCTCTCTTGGTCAATGTGTGCGTGGATATTGTTGATGTGGTCAGAAGAGATGTGGATGAAGATCAGTGGCTTTCTTGGTCAATTGTGTGTGGATATTTGTTGATGCGGAAAAGCTGTGGATGAAGACCTATGGCTTTCTTGGTCATTGGGTGCGTGAATATTGTTGATGTGGGTTAAAGAGTTGTGGATGAGGATCTCGTAGTTAGTGGTTATGTTGATGTTGTTGATGTTACTAGAAGAGTTGTGGTGGCTATGGTGGTGGTGGTGGATGCTGTGGTTGTGGTGGCTATGGTGGTGGATGTGGATACGGAGGTGGAAGATGTTAAGAGAAGGAGGTGGTGGATGATGTGGTGGTGGATGTGGATACGGGAGGTGGAAGATGTGGGGAAGAAGAGGTGATGGTGGATTCCGTGGTTATGTTTAACTGAATCAATTTCTCATTGTAATACTCAGATGCTGCACTGCAACCCTAGATTCCCAGAAAGCTCGAACTTTCACCTCCTCCTTTTTGTTTTTTTATTATATCTCCATGTTTTACAATTTTCTTTTGTTAGCTCTTCTTAATCTGTGGCTAGGTATACTATTATCTAATATTGAAAAAAAATTCCTGGATTTATAAAACTTTTCTTAATTATTGTTGGGTTCTTTGTGCTAGCCATCAACTCATATCAACATGTTTTTTCATACCAAACTAAGCTTAACAGAAGTTATCATCTAAAATCTAAGAATCATAACAACTACAACATCACGTCGATGAACCCACATCCATAACTAAACCCTCACCTTGACCACAACCCCATTGTCCATCATTACATCTAAAATCTTGCCTTGTCCAAATCCATAATTTCAGCAGTTACCTTGTCCACATACTACATCCATATCCACAAGTACAATGTGCAACGGTATTTGTCTCTTGTCAATGAACATTATCTTGTCCACATCCATAATTTCAACAGTAACCTTATCCGCATACTAAATTCATATCCACAAATAAATCCACAACAAACCACTAATATCTATTATTAAAATACTAGTTTATGCAAACAAACTAAAGCTACACTAATACACGTCACAATCGATCATTATAATATCCCCGCCATTGGATTTTTTTTGAAATTTAAATTTTGTGGCCACCGTAAAATCTCAAATTCCCATAAACCTACATTCTTTAGTATCTTACCCAAATCAAATAAAAGCTATTTAAACAAACCAGAAAAAAAAATAGCTATCCAGACCAAACAACCATGCTTGTTTCTCCAACAAAAGGCAAAAGAAGAGTAAGGTTATTTTGGTCCACAACAGTGGCGTCCGTACACAAAAAGTATGTTGAATATAAAATGTGTCTTTAAAGTAAAGATATAATGTGTCTGTGTGTCTAACTCACTCTTTTCTTATAGCAATGGGTTGATACTTGTCCTTCACTTCAGTCCTTTTTGTTTTTTTCCTAGTCCTCTTTCTTATCCAGTCATTTTTCTATGTTTAGAAGTCTATGTGATTTTTATGAAAATGAGTAGCCAACTATCTTAGTAAGTTTTTTAAAATATTTTAATATTTAATTACTCTTACATTGTGGCATAAATATAAATAAAACTCTTCACGATATCTTTTGAGTATATCTACATTACATATAATATTGGAAGCGAACGAGAGTCTGAATTCGCCTACTTGATTTTACTAAAGCTCCTCAGAAAAATAGCTTCATTGTTATTTGCCCACAACCTCAAAGAAGATAACTAAAAAAAATTATTTGTAGATCTAACTTCGGTAAATTGAAATATTTTATTTGTTACTAATTATGTCTTTTTATTGCCTTTTGCATACATATACGCACTCAAAGCGTAGACTATATCATACATTCTAAATCTAACAAATGGTGAACGCAAAACTTCAGTTATGTACAAATCTTTTTAAAGCTATTTTTGTTAAATTCAAATACTTTTTTTGTGTAACTTGTTAAATTCAAATACAGACTATATGTTTTCTTTCTCACATCAAGGAGGTTATCTACGTTAAAATTGCTTGTCTCATTTAATTATCGCTTATATCATATTCTGCTATCGTCGAAGTATCTTCCTCACATGTTCTCACAAGGTCAGGAGAAACACGACCGTTAAGTTCCCCTGCGCCGTGTCCGTCTATTTTTTCCCCAACAAAGTGGTATCAGAGCTTCTGGTTCTAGAGCTTTGGGTTTGATAACTTCGGGTTATTGTTGCTTGTGAGAATGATGGAGAATATGGGCAGGATAGAGAATATGGGCAGGATGATAAGCTTGAATGGTGCTAACTATCATCTATGGAAGGGCAAGATGGAGGATTTGCTCTTTGTTAAAGAATTACATGTTCCAGTCTTCGAGGAGAAGAAACCTGAAAAGAAGACAAATGACGAGTGGAAGCTGCAGCATCGCCAAGTGTGTGGGTTGATAAGGCAGTGGGTAGATGATAACGTGTTGCATCATATTGAGACTGAGACGGATGCTCGTTCTTTGTGGAAGAAGCTGGAGCAGCTTTATGTTAGGAAGACCAGAAATGCGTTTCAGGGATTGCTCAAACAGATGTACATGATCAAGAAGTTGATTGAGCTAAGGTATCAGGAGGGAACTCATATGACGGATCACTTAAATGCGTTTCAGGGATTGCTCAACAAGTTGTCTGATATGGGCATCAAGTTTGATGATGAGATTCGCGGTATGTGGCTTCTCGGGACTTTACCGGAATCTTGGGAGGTTATCAGGATGTCTCTTTGTAACTCCACGTCAGAAAGTGCTATTTTGATGGATTCAGTGAAGAACATTGTTCTTAATGAGGAAGCAAGAAGACAATCGAATGCTAGCAGTTCGCGTTCAGATGTCTTTGTTACTGAGTCAAGGGGGAGAAGTTCAAGTAGAGATCCCAGGAGAGACAAGAACTAGAGCAAGAGCAAGTCTAATAGATTTGCTAATTTAGAGTGTTATTTATGTCATAAGAAATGGCACATGAAGAAGGATTGCTGGAAGTTTAAAAACAGGCAGTAAGGAAATCAAGAAGAAAAGGTGGATCGGGTTACCGTAACCGAAGATCAGTTTCTCATTCTTCTTGAGGGTGATGCCATTAATGTCGCATGCCAGGACACCAGTTGGGTGATTGATAGTGGAGCTACTACTCATGCCACATCACAGCGGGATTTGTTTTCTACCTATACTATGGGTAATTATGGTTCTGTGAAGATGGGGAATGATGCGATGGCTCGGGTTGCTGGCATTGGTGATATTTGCTTGGAGACTAGTTTTGGTACTAGGCTGGTGCTTAAGGATGTTAAGCATGTCCCAGATATTCGGATGAATCCGATTTTTACGGGAAGACTTAAGATGAGGGTTATTTCAGTTTGCACGGTGGTGGTAAATGGAAGCTCTCTCGTGGTTCTTTGATTTGTGGCTCGAGGTGAGAAGTCTTCATCTTTCTATTGGATGCAAGCAAAGGTCTCCAAGGATGCTGTTAATGCGGTGGAGAATGATAATGCCACGGAGCTATGGCATAAGAGACTCGGTCACATAACTGAGAAGGGAATGGTTGTGTTGTCTATGAGTGAGGTGATTCTAGGAATCTATGGTTTGCACCTGCAGAAGTTTTCGCATTGCTTTGCGGGTAAACAACACATGATATCTTTCAATTCTTCTATGCCTTCTAGGAAACCAGAGGTACTGGGTTTGGTACATTCAAATATGTATGTCCAATGAAGACAAGATCTCTTGGCGGTGCATCATATTTTGTGACTTTCATTGATGATCATTCAAGGAAGTTGTGGGTATTTCCTATGACGACGAAATATCAGGTGCTGGGATATTTCAAGCATTTTGTGGTGTTGGTTGAGAGACAAACGGGGAAGAAGCTGAAGTGTATCCGTAGTGATAATGGTGGAGAATATTCTAGACCATTTGATGCTTATTGCAAAGAACATGGAATAAGACATCAGTTCACGCCACCTAAGACTCCACAATTGAATGGGTTGGCTGAAAGGATGAACATGACGATTGTCAAGAGGATGTGATGTTTGATCTCACAGTCAGGTTTAGCGATGACTTTTTGGGCATAAGCTTTGAACACAGTGGCGCATGTGCTGAATTTGTCACCAAGTGCTCCATTGGGTGCTGATAATTCTGAAAAGGGTTTGGACCGGTAAGGATGTTTCTTATGGTCACTTGAGAGTCTTTGGGTGTAAGGCATTTTTTCATATTCCCAAGGATGAGAGATCGAAACTTGAGATGAAGTCGCGGCAGTGTGTATTCATCGGTTATGGTCAGGATGAGTTCGGGTACAGATATTATGATCCCCTTGAGAAGAAGCTCGTAAGGAGCAGAGATGTTGTGTTCATGAAAGATCAAACGATAAAGGACATTGACATGTCCAAAATTCCAACTCAGGTTTTTGAAGGTTTGATCGATAATGAGGCTATCCTTCTACATCAGTCCACGGTGAGGTTGAAGTTGAGGTTCAGGATGATACACCCGGTGCAGATGCTCCCACACATGAAGATGACAGTGGTGATCATGGTGACAATCATGGTGAGACACTCGCTGCTGAGAACCAACCTATAGTTGTGAGAAGATCTGAGAGGGGTCTTAAACCGTCGACAAGGTATGATCCTAGTGAGTATGTTTTACTTACTGATGTGCGAGAACCTGAAAGCTATAGTGAAGCTTTGGAGGATGAACACAAGGATATGTGGTTTGGAGCCATGGATGAGGAGATGGATTCTTTTGAAGAGAATCACACTTTTGAATTAGTGGAATTGCCTAAGGGTAAGAAGTCTTTGCTTAATATGTGGATGTACAGAATTATGCATGAAGATGGAAATAAGCCACCCAGATACATTGCTAGATTAGTTGTGAAGGGGTACAGCCAAAAGAAGGAGATTGATTATGATGAGACCTTTTCACCTGTTGTGAAGATGTCATCCATTCGGGTTGTGCTTGGATTGGCAGTGAGCCTTGATAGAGGTTGAGCAAATGGATGGGAAGACTGCTTCTTTTATGGTGATTTGGAGGAAGAGATCTACATGGAACAACTAGAAGTCTATGTTAAAGAGGGCAAGGAAAATTTGGTTTATCGCTTGAAGAAAAGCCTTTATGGATTGAAGCAAGCACGGAGGTAGTGGTACATGAAGTTCAAGTTTGTTATGGGGGAGCATGGTTATGCAGAGACTGATTCAGACCAATGCGTATTTGTGAATGTGTTTGGTGATGATGATTGTATCATCTTGTTGTTGTATGTCGATGATATGTTGATTGTGGGCAGGAACATGGACAAAATCTAGGAGCTAAAAGAGCAGCTCGGGATGTCCTTTGCCATGAAAGATATGCATGGGCGTTCGGGTACCCATTCGGATTCGGGTCGGGTTTTTCGGATTTCGGTTCTATTTTGTAACATCTTCAAAGTCTCATTCTATTAAAGTTACAAGTATGGATCGGATTCGGATATAACACTTTGGTTTCAGATCGGATTCGGATATAACACTTTGGTTTCAGATCGGTTCGGATATATCCGAAGTATCTCGGGTTATATCAGATCGGTTTGGATATATCCAATGTAAAATCTGAAATTTAAAAGTAAAACATAAGAAATATATACTTATTTATAAATAATGGAGTATTTAAAGTATTTATTTAAAATTTAAATCATCATTGTTAAATTTCATATCTAAATAAATATTAAATTAAATATTTGAAGTACATATTTATGTTTCAAATACTTATATTGTATATTAATTTGAATATTCAGATTGGTTTCTTTGGATAATTTTGGTGTTTTCGGGTTTTTCGGGTTATCCATTCGGGTTCGGCTAATAACACTTTGGGTTCGGATATGTTTTGTAACGCCCAACAAGATCCATTTAGATATTTTTTACATTTTGGATCGGGTACGGATCGGATTTTTTGGTTCGGATTAGGTTCGAATTTCGGATTACGGGTTTTATGCCCAGCTTTAATGAAAGATATGGGTCCAGCGAAACAAATTCTTGGTAGGAGAATTGTTAGAGACAGAGGTGAGAAGCTGATTCACTTGTCTCAGGAGAGGTACATTGAAAAGGTGCTTAAAAGGTTTCACATGGCCAAGTCTAAAGTGTTGAATACTACTTTTGCACCACACTTAAGACTGAGCAGTCAACAGAATCCAAAGACATATAAGGAGAATGAAGATATGGAGAAGGTTCCATATGCTTCTACAGTGGGTAGTTTGATGTATGTCATGGTTTGTACAAGACCAGATTTAGCCTATGTCGTTGGAGTTGTCAGCAGGTTTATCTCCAATCCGGGGAGAGAACATTGGAATGTTGTGAAGTAGATTTTGAATTATCTCCGAGGGNCACTTTTACTCATGGTATTTATATGATTTTACTATATATATCTATGTTTTGGAGTCTTTTAGGTATGTTTTCAGGTTCAAGGGCATTTTGGAGTCAAGTGACGTTTTAGGTGCTATTTGGAGCTTAAAGGAGAGTTTTCCCGAGATGGCTTGAAGATCAGACATCGAGGTCGATATCCAGAGTTACATATCGATCGATACACACTTCGT
>OVBX01003474.1:0-15614 GCA_900406325.1 Erucastrum elatum | reverse complement strand
TTGGTTTAGTTGAAGTTAAAACGGTTTAGCTGAAAATGGGTTTGGGTTTTTGGTAGGTATAAGAGTGCATGGCACAGGGTGTTGGCAAGGGAGGAAGGAAACTCCATTGGTTCCTTTTACAATCCGTCGTACAAGGCGGCCATTGGGCCAGCGGCGGTGAAGGAGGAAGGAGGTGAGAAGAAGTATCCTAAGTTTGTGTTTGGAGATTACATGGATGTCTATGCAAACCAGAAGTTCATGCCTAAGGAGCCTCGTTTTCTTGCTTTAAAGTCTCTCTAAAATGTCTTCAACAGTGAGATCACTGTTTTATTTGATCAAATGTCAAATTTAATAATCGACACTTTGGCGTGTTTGTATATTTTTTGTCAACGTGATGTGCGAATCTTTGTTGTGACTAGTGTTAGCTCGAGAATTAGAGCTGGTTTGATGTGGAACAATTGAAGAGTTACACAGGCAGTTTGGTATGGAGTGCCGGTTCAAGATCGGTACAACTTGGAGAAAAGGACGTTTGTGATAATGGACGTCTTGGAATATATTCTCTTAGCAAGATATTAGGAACTGATAGATTGCGTGGCCATTTTGAAAGTAATAGGAACAAAGAGGAAACAAATGTAGAGGAATAAAACATGAGAAATAAAAGAATGAACTGTTGTTACATCTCAAATTTGATAAGAAATAATTTAAGGAATGTTAGAGAATGAATTTATTTATCCTCGTTTTTTGATTGGTGGACCATTCTCACCCTAAGTATTTACTTGTAGTCAATGTTTTGAAAATCGGATCGGACATTGATTCAATATTATAACTGGGTCAATGGTCGGACCGATCTAACCAAATTTTAAATTATAATCAAAATTTAAATAATTAAATGTATATGTACAATTATTTTTATAAAATTTTATATCAATATTAGAGTCTAACTGAAAACTATTTATTTTTTTGGAAATATAGTTTTAAAAATATAATTTTAAATGAAGTATTTATAAATTTGCAATTTTTGAAAAAAAAAAGTATTTATGAATTTTAATTGAGAGAATAAAGGTCTGATTTGTAGCTATATGAAGAAAAAGAAAAAAAAAAAAAAAAAAGAGAGAATAAAGTTGATTTTGCATATTTGTCGAAAGCTTGGGGGTTTAGTTTGCAAATAGACACAAATCAACCACCGACTTTGCCCTAGCATATATATATATAAGGGATATTATCCGCCGTTCGCGTTCCTGTGTGGACAAATCAGTGGAAGAGAAGAGAGAATCATGGCTTATTTGTTACCCAATGGACCCCGGAAATGCTCCGAGTTTCGAAAGTGCGCTTGTTGCTTCGCGCGAGTGGTAAATTCCTGTCGTGTTGCTATTTTTTATTTTTTTTTAACCAATTTTTTTTTCGTGTCTCAATGGAAGATATTTCAGATCTCATGGCCTTTATTGATGTTCTGTTTAGATTAGAGGCTTTTGATAAATCTTCTGGAGTTTAGGATATAATTTTTCAATCAAATTCGTGTATAGTTATTACTATAATGGGTCGAAGTCATTATTATAGCTGCTGATTCCGATAGCTTGTATCTATGTCTAGCGACGATGTTGATTGTTATTCTTTACATATATGCAGAATGATGACGGATCTGATACCATTGGAAGCAGAAGACCAAAATTACCCCCTCAAAGACCATCTGTGCTCTGCAACGATGATGTGTTGATGAGAAGAGGGGAGCGTGCCTGTCGTATCTTCAACAAAGAAAGGGAGCGTGCGTGGCGTTTCTGCTACTGGGCAAGTGGTGCCAAGCTTCCATCCTTTACAACTGAGCTTCCTTGGACAAGTGGTGCCAACAGCCAGAACATAAACACTGGGTAATCTATGTTCTTCTTTATTGCTCGCTGATCATTTGCTGAACTTATGCCTATGTTGAGTCTTTTCTTGTTATTCACGTTCTCTTAGATGCGTTAGTAATTTTTTTGCATCCGGAATCACTCCGATGATTCTTTTTTTTTTCACAGCATTTTAGAGGAGGTTGATGGCTCTTTGGAACCGCCAGAGGATAAAAGCATCAAAGCACTTGTCATCCATGGATTAAAAGACTCGAGAATCCTCGAGCAGAACATAATAGACAAATTTGCTGCTTATGGTGTGATCAAATATGTCAGCTTCTTTGCCGAGGATAGCTGTGCCCTAGTCACATACACGACCCGAGAAGGAGCAGAGAAGGCCGCTCAAGCGCTCTCCAAGTGTCTATTCATCAACGGCCAGAGGCTAAAACTTGCATGGGCAAGTCTTCATGACCACGAACCTCTTATGAACCACCGGCCCTCAGCCATGGACCCTGAAGCTGTCATTTCAACCCTTGACGTTGGTGGTTCGAGCACCGCTGCTTCTTCTTCAAATGTGCCAATCATCTGCCAGTACTGCCGAGCGGTAATTGTTATTTATCTCCTTTTTTCTTCTTCTTCTTTGTTGGTGTGTGTGTGTGTTAATGGCTCATGGAGAAATCCAGATCCTTCTTAGTTGTTTTCTAGTGATATTCGTTTGTTTATATGCAGACTGCAGCTGCCCTTGAGAAGGAATCTGATACAAGAGAGATGACTGTCAGACTTAAAATGATCGACCATTACCAGTGTCCATTTCAGAACACCAGTGCTCATCCTTATGTGTAAGCTATTCTGATCTGGTGTATTGCTTTTAGTTGCTTTCTCTTTTTTCAAATGCCTTTGTGTTCTGCTCATACACCACTGAACTCATGCTATACCGATCTTGGTTTTTCTGGGCTGAACTCATGCTATGTTTCCTCTCACGCTGTCTTTTGTCTTTTTACACATTCACAGCACTCAAGATTCGGTCAAGCCCAGGCCATTGAGAAGCAAGAATCAATAGAGGCCCACTTCCCACTTCTATATATATATATATATATATATTATTTTGCTGCAAGAATGATCTTATGGTTCGTAACCATACAAGGAGGTTGTAATATTTCTATTTCAGATACATCGGTTTTTGTTTATTTTGCCACTCATTGTCCAAGTGCGTTTATGTGTTTTTGTCAAAGAATTAAATGACACAGCCTAGTTGCCATTGAAATGAGAAAAGAAAGTTATGATGGCTGATAAGTTTGTAACATTGTAGCATTCGTATTTCAAATCACACACTGATTGCGTTTGTCACCTAGCAAAATGGATTCTTGAACCAAGATTGGTGGAACACAGATTATATCTCTCCTTTGTACCCACCAGAGAGAAAATAAGGCCTTTTCTAGAGTTAGATATGGCCCCACACTCTTCTGCTGCTCCAGTTGCGGACAGTCCGAGACGATCACAATAAGCACACACCACACTAGCATTAGCAAATGCTCTATCCTCTGTCTAGCTTCTTGATTCAACAATATTATCTGGATCTTCCCAGCTAACGTGAGCTTGGACCAGATTCTAGTCTCAGATTGCTGAAAATAGTGAACTTGGGTTGCGCAGAAAATAGTTTGGTAAACGGGGGATTCCATGAACTTTTGGTGAAGAAAATGCTGATGTAGGGACTCTCCAATCTCAGCAAAGAGAATATGCTAACAATTGGAGAGACACAATAGCTGCTAACGATGACGATTGTGAAACTTATTATTTTTTGTTTTTTTAGTTACGAAACTCCACTTTTGTAGTTCATGTCAATTTGAGCATTTTATAGCATGTTAAGCCTTTGGCTTTTTCCCAACCTATGTTGATTATCAAGAGATTCTCGTCTCTGTGATAGAATTTTGTTTAACATTAACTGACTACGTTACCTACGTTTGTTATGTTGCGTTTATCAGTCTTGAATTCTTCGTGTTTTTATTATCACTTGTATCTATATGCTCACTCTTTTGTTTATTTGTTTGTATTGTTAATTGTTATCATTTTGTCTGCAAGACCACCATTGATGTGGACGTTACAAAGAGCGCAACCTTTGGTTTAGTAACGGCCGAAAATGTTGGGATGTGACAGATTGTAGTTTTCGTAGTAACAGGGGACCCTAGTAACAGAGACAAACAAACAATTTGTAGTTTTCGTAGGAACAGAGACAAACAAACAATCGGAAGATATGGTAAATTGTTTTTATATGGTGTGAAACAGTGGAGGAGCACGAAGCAAAATGATTCACCTGGGATGATTTCAGAGGAAAAGATGCTGATCTATTATTTTAATTATATTTCAGTTAAATTTTAAAAGGAGTTTGATAATACATGATAACTTGAGATACTTTTGTTTAGTAGATTTTATAAAGAAAAGTACCGTAGAATCATTCATAAACTAATCGAGTTATTGTGTGTTATTACAATGGAAACGTGGCCTATTACTACTGATAGAGAATTCCAAAATGAATTTATACGATTGGCAAATCACAGATCAAGCTTAAGCATTTCTCAAAGATGAATGACATAGTCAAATCACAGTAATATCTTATAGAAAGCTGCATCCAATCCAAAAGAAAAAAAGAACGTGCTAAAACCTCTCAGTCATCCACAATCCACAATACTTATTTAAGCCACAAAAGAAAATAAAAAACTGCTAAAACCTCTCAGTCACTGCCGACTGATGCCAATCCTGCCATACCTCTCAGTCTCAGTGCTTTGAAACAGAAACACAGCACCGCATGCACAGGCAGAACGGACCCGGATGTCATCACAAGTCCAGCTGAACGTCACCTCCGGGTATTCAAAGCCGGGTAGAACTCGAAGATAGACCTTCCCGCTGGAGCGAACGACGAGCAATGTGTCGGAGCCGCAGGTGCAAGTGTATGCTGCCTCCATGTACATATCCTCCCATTTGATTTCACTAGCAGCCATCGTAGAATAGAGGATGAAAGAGAAGAGATGGAGAGCGGCTTCTAAAGAACCTTTAGAGGAGAAAACCTAACTCTGATCAAGTGGAAACCTAATTTAAGGCCCAGGCCCAGGCCCAGAAGCCCATTTGTAGAATCAGTGTGTTGCTTTGTCTAACGTTTTTAAATTGATGTTTATGAGTTACCACCGGTTCAGATCCTATTCATCACCTGAGTTAATAATTAGTAGATTTATGAGAACAAATTGATGCTTTATATAGTATATTTTGAAGAGATTTCAGTTTTAGATCACTGTAGTATATAACTTAGAAACTTCTTCTATCTGTAATTGATTTACGGGAATATTGGATGAAGCATGGTCAAAAGTATTCTTGTGAAAGGCTCCAGAGACAAAGCATCGAGTTTTCCCCTGACAAAGAAGATTTTGCCTGTTTTCCATCTTTGCTATTTTTTTTTTTCTTTTTTTCTGTGACATCAATTTTACTATTTTTCATTGATTTTTAGTTAATATTTTGTTGAATCAATCATTTTTCAGCATTCAAACCTGCAATTGTTTTACAGAACTTGCATTTCTCCATCCAAAGGTAATTTACTTTACTTAATTATTGATAGACAATTCATTATAATTTTTTTTTGGTAAAATAAATCATTATAATTTCATAAAAAGCAAGCTAAAGATGTAAAATGTAATCTTTTAAATTTAATAAAATATCAAATAAGTAATGTGGATTAGTTTTAGTTGTGTGCTTTTTTTTTAAAAAAAAAAAACAAAGAGAGTTAGTAAATTAACATAAAATATCAATGCAACAATTACTTTTAACTGTAAAAAATAAAATATCAAATTTCTTAGATTCATATTATGTAAATTTACATTATTATAACTGATGTAGTACATGTAGTCAACTCTTAAGAATTCACTATGTATGTAAATATAATGTATTATTTTTCTAATAAAAATTACTTGATTTAACATTGCAATGTGCATTAAAAAAATTTAGAAACGGGTCAGCGCAAATGCAAATATCTAGTTCTAATAAAAGAGAAAACAAAGGGAATGAGTCGAACTTGAATATCATGGGCATGTATATTCCCCAAGCAGCCACTACACTACCAGAGATTTTATTAATCGGTGGCCCTAAAATATTTATATTTAGAAGGAGATCTGAGGCCAATATCTTTTCTGATATTTAAGGCTTCCGGTTCTACTCGGGATCTCAACTCATGTTTAATTCATTGATTTAAGTTATATCTTTCTGTCGAATTAATCAGATTTAAGTTATATCAGTATTTTGTATATTAGGTGTTAAGTAGAGTGAAGACATAGAAATGCACATGTGCAATGTTTAGGTTGATAATGGCATAAAGAGAGACTAATTATTAGGATTCAATTTAGGCAAAACGTATATGTGAAAATCAATAAAGTTATAAATGTGTGTAGTTGCTTTCTTTTTCTCGAACACACATTTAAATTACTAGGAAAAGGTAGTTGTGTTCNNNGGTAGTTGTGTTCATTTACCGCATCCACAACTACCACAAGAGTAAATGATGACACCTATACTTTGTTTAGGGTTTCTGAGTTTCTTGTATAAATATGTAACCAACCTCTTGTAAATCTTCAACCCGAAAGCAATCAAAAAGATCAAAGTTCATTTCCTCTTCCCTTGAAGCTTCTGCTTCCCTTTCACGGTTTAGTATTCTTCCCGTTTTTATTACTTATTAATTTCATAAAAGTGTGTTTCTTTTCTTTGTTAATTTCGTGTACGTGTCGGTACTTGTTGATTTTAAAAATTCTTGCTTTATTTACTTATTAATTTAATAAAGTGTGTTTCTTTTCTTTGTTAATTATGTGTAATGTGACAGTGGTTATTATAATTTTTCTTAAAAAATATCTTGCTTTGTTTACTTATTAATTTAAAAAATAACTCGTGCTTTATCTTTTTTTTTGTCAACAACTCTTGCTTTATCTACTTATTGATTTAACAAAATAATGCTAACGTGTTTTTACTTTCCTTTGTTAATTATGTCTAGTTTCAGGTTATCATGAAACGTGGTTTAAACATACGCCGTACGGTGGACTTTTACTCATTTGGTCTCAGTGCTGCGGAGGATGGCGTTTCCCGGCTAGAAATCACTGGGAAAAGTTTTACAAGGGAGACCTATCTACCATTGCAAGGTCACCAAGAGATCACTGGCCAAAACAATTACCGCCATGATGAGGATCTTTACGTGGTTGACCAACCATTGCCTCACAATGCCATGGAGAGCGAAGAGACCCTTCTTCAAGCCATCATAGAACTTGCCCCAACTGATCGAGCCAACCTGGCGGGACGCTTCAGTCATGTAATGAAGACATGGGAGAATCTTGCGGGAGATATAGTTGGAAGGGTCCCTCGCAACTGTTTCGGCAGGCCTTGGGTGATCAGGGCCGAAGAGCGTTTTGGCATTCTATTGACTAAGTCTGAGGCCAATCATTGGATTGTGCGAGATTTGGCTGCTGTTCCCACCGTTCCTGTGATGTTTTGTCATGCTTGTCAAACGGACATCACCCACACTCCAGCCGAAGAGATAACTGGTTTTCATGTCTGTGGGCATGTCTTTCACAAGACATGCATCTATCAGAGCTTAGGGTTCCATGATACCGTTTTCTGTCCGGAATGCAGGCGTCCACTCGAGTGATCAATCTGTTGAACCCTAATGCTGTGTTTTAATTTCTAATGGTATCGTTTGTCTGTTGTAATAAACATATATTCTAATGGTATTGTGGGTTAAGAGTGTTTTAACTATGTTTTATAATCTCGTTTGCTACTTTGGGGGGGGGGGGGGGGGGTTAAANGGGGGATTTAAAAGATTATCAGCTTCTTTGTTTTCTCTCTCTTGAAGATCTCATCGAAAAATTAGATATTGCAAATACATCCGAGTTATATTCGTTTGTCAGTTGAATATTACCAATTGAAATAATTCATGACAACATAAAGTTATATTCAACTCGGTAACTTAAATTTTATAGTGGAAATGGAGTTTAAAACTTTGAGTACACATTCATTTTGCTATATTATTTTAGAAGCACCAAACTTGTTACTTTTAAAATATCATACATGATAATACAGTACCTAAACCGAAACCTAACCGGGAATAGAATGAGAGATCTGAAGAAACCACCACGGATCTGAAAAAAACATAAACGGCATCCAAAACCCATAAAAATCGACACAAGATGAAGCTTTGACGCACATACAACACATCAAACAACACCAAGAAACCAAAAGAAAAAACTGCAGCTACGATATCGATATAAAGAGGACAAGCGGGGTAGCCACTCCGTTGATCAAACAGACCCGGACCCTCCAACATCATAGCAGAGAAGTTCATGGCCAAAGCAAGAACATTTGACCTCAATAGCTCCAAAGACGTACTCCATAACAGCCTTCACCAAAGGGGAGTAGCAGAGAGATAGAAAAGCAACACCGTATCGGTGAGATACACTGCCGCAAAAGCCGTAATACACCACCTAATTGAAAAGATGAAACGAAATTGAAAAGAGATAAAGGAGGATTTGTTCAATATCTTAATCTCCTTGGTGTTGCAATTGGTTACACTATTGCGTCAGCTATTAGTGTTCTCATATATTTGTATTAACTATAACATTAACTTGATGTACAAGAGTTTATCTGGTAGACGTTGTCAAAATATTTGAAAAATTCTTGTAGGTCGCGGAATCGAAAAGGCAAGATTGTTAGTTTTCCTCTGAACTTTCCTCTGAAAATATTTTTTGTTAATTTTCATCTGAATTTTCCTAACTACGCGTCTTTGAGGAGTTACAATCTAGTTCTTGATTTAACTGTAGGAACAAAGGAGTTCAAGAAGGAAGTATTTCAGAAGGTTCAGCTTGAGCTAAACCAATTTGGGCTTGTGATCCACGACGCCAATGTAAAGCAGCTTGTTGACGTGCCTGGACATGAGTACTTCTCTTACTTGGGTCAGAAGACACAGATGTTAGCAGCTAACCAAGCCAAGATCGATGTAGCAGAGGCAAAGATGAAGGGAGAAGTGGGTGCCAAAGAAAGGAACGGTCTCACAATTCAGAATGCAGCAAAGATTGACGCTGAGTCAAAGATCATCTCCAGTCAGAGGAAAGGAGAAGGGACAAAGGAAGAGATCAAGGTGAAGAGTGAGGTCCAAGTGTTTCAGAATGAGAAGGAGGCCCTGGTTGCTAAAGCTGATGCAGCACTTGCGATTCAGAAGGCTGCTTTAACCAAAAGCTCTCGTGTGGCTGAGGTCGAGAGAAAATGAATGCGTTGACTCGGACAGAGAAGCTCAAAGCTGAGTTCCTTAGCAAAGCCACTTTTGAGTAGGAAACCAAGGTGCAAG
Source organism: Erucastrum elatum (assembly GCA_900406325.1). Taxonomy (NCBI): domain Eukaryota; kingdom Viridiplantae; phylum Streptophyta; class Magnoliopsida; order Brassicales; family Brassicaceae; genus Erucastrum; species Erucastrum elatum. The sequence continues at coordinate 6,452 of OVBX01003474.1, read as the reverse complement.
AGGCAATCTGGGAGTTGTACAACAAGCAAAAGAAAGCAGAAGCTGTTCTTTACGAGAGGCAAAAGCACGCGGAGGCCACGAAAGCTGCAGCTGATGCTGCCTTCTATGCTAAACAGAGAGAAGCAGAGGGGATTGTCGCCATGGCCAATGCTCAAGGGACTTATATCAAGACTCTCCTAGCCGCAGTTAGCAACGACTACTCAGCAAAGAGGGACTTCTTGCTGATCAACAATGGGGTTTACCAGGATATCTCCAAGACCAATGCTATTGCCATCAAGGACTTGCAGCGCCTAAGATCAGTTTGTGGAACCAAGGTGGTTGCGATCAGGGGATGACTAGTGGTGGTGGTGGTATGAAGGATATTGCTGGACTCTACAAGATGTTGCCACCGGTTCTTGATACGGTTTATGAGCAGACTGGGATGCAGCCACCGGCTTGGATTGGCACACTATGTGGTGCTGAGAAGCCTAGACAGTAACTTCAGGCTTAGACAGCACAGCCGTTGAAAGTTCCAAGAGTGCTTTCTTTATTTTATTTTATGCCTATGGAGGATTTCTTTATATGCTTGTGACTTGGAAGTCAAGTCAGCGTTTGTAAATAACCCCAGTTTCATCTCACAATTGTGACTGAGAAATATGGGTTTTAATCAGTTTTTTTCCTTTGACTTTATGAATAATTTGGCTTTATTCAAAGTGTGGTTAATTATTGATTTATAAAATATGAGTATAAATTGTTGAAGTTGTATGTATATTGAATTTTTTAACTAGTGGATATGTGTTCAAAAAAAGACAGTGGATAAAACTGCGTAGTTGGTGCAACTGAATTTTGTTTATAAAGCTTGACTATGCACAAAGGAGTTGACAAATAAAAAACGTTACACGATGGCAGAGACATTCTACTAATATAGTTTTGTGTTAGAATACAAGTGTGTGTGCGCGCTTCTCTTTTAGTTTTTTCATAATCCGAATAAAGTAACAGAGTCACATGTGTCAATCTACATATGATTCGTCACTTTTTAATGCAGCTACGTAGCTGTTTCGGTAATGGATGTTTTTGCAAAATTAGAAAAAGACAATGATGAATGTTGACGTCTTGTCTCTATATCATGTAAAGAATGATGAGAGTATGAGATTGGAAGAATTTTATATTGACTCTCAAAAGAATAATCGTAGGACTACTTACATATACTGTATATACTAGAGAAATTTCCTAATCAAGAAAGATACAAATATATGTAATAACTATACAATATTTGATAATATTGTGTATTATATGAACAATATAGTAGTGATTACATATGTAGTTTTATGTTTATTAATAATTGTTTAAAAAAAATTGCAACAGCAACTAACCACACCTTATTTGTTTCTTTTCATGTTGAAGTGCGGTTTAGAACAAAATTCATCCCACACTTTTCTGCACCTATTTTTTTTACAGTTTATAATTATTTAATTTATGAAAATACGATAGCAATAAATTAACATGAATGGTGACACAATTTTGCTCCTGCAGTGCGTTTCTCTTCTCCCGCTGTTAACATTCATTGCCTCATTCTCAACTGCAGCTGCGGTCTGCATATATAACAACCATATACAATAACGCAATGGATACTGAAGATATAGAGACCAGAACAAGCGAGGGAAGCATATACTCAACTTCAAGAAGATGCATCGTAGGCACTCGAGAACTCGTAATGATCAGCAGCAATAGAAATGACTCCCCAATAAACCGGTTCAACTTCACCACCAACCAAAGTGACAGCTCAGCGCTCATATTACATTGTCGAGAAAAACTTATGGTCTGGGCTCATTTTCTATTATCTCTCATTAGCCCAACTGCTAGCGCATTTACTTCCTAACTAACGAACACCGCATCGCCTTCATTGTCCTCCACGTGATCGGAGCAAAGCTACAGTTACTATTTCTGCATTACTTTATTGCCTCTTCTCCATAACCTTAGTCATAAAGCGTTATTCTCAACTGCATCAATTAAATCGATGAAACCGATGAAACTTAATCGATTCCTCAGCTTGAAACCCTATATATATGTGTTCTCCAATTTTGCCTTCACTAAACTCAGGGAATCCAGATAATCACTAGCATCAATGGCAGAGCCATTTCACATATGTCTCTCTTCCTTTGGTTTCTCTTGGACTACCCGCCTAACATGTGTTTGTCTCATCTGAATCATCTTCGAATTATCATGTTTTGTATGTGTAAGGTAAACATGGTATTGTCAATTGATTCACATGTTTATTGATCGGGTATATGTTATGGTCTATACATAATAAGATTGATTTTTGTGTTGGTAATGAAGATATTAGAATCAAGCTAGGGCTGAAGACCTCAACAAGATGTGAGAATGCTCCCGTGGAGAAGGGTTTGGTGGGGGAGGTACAGTTTCATAAAGGGAAATTATGTAAATTTGAGTGACGTATGTGATTGATTTATCATTATAACGGCTTTTAGCTCTTACTCATGATGATGATAAGTAGTTTGATTTGGTTTGTATCTGCAGTTCATAAATAGAGAGGTATTGTTCCCTTGGACGTTAATGATGAATCTGATGGTGATGATGTGCACCCTGTTTTTGATTCAGAGGTTCTTACTTTCCTTTTGTAAACTCTTCTGTCTGATTATTTAAAATGCTTATCTTTCAATTTTGATTGTTTTCGCTTAAAGGTGTGGATGATGATGAGTATATGAGGCTGAGGGTGCAAAACAGAAGCCTAAACATTAGGAATCTCTTTTTGACTTCCCCTCTCCCACTTTATATAAATGTATGCAGAAAGAAAAAAAAGAAAGAAACCAGCTCATGTTCTGACTCAATATAAGGTTAGTTTTAAATTTACATATGGGGTTTTAGAAGTTATTAAAACGATTGAATCTGATCAAGTTTTTTTCCGTTGATGCAGAGATGGAGAATCTCTTTTTGTAATCTAAATCCGAAATGGTGATTTATTCTAAATGCTTTCACCTCGCAGTTCCCTCATGTCTCAGTTGTTAAGTGAAATAACATTGATGGAAATATCACAGCTTCAGACAGTTTGGCTACCAAAGGTTTATGACATATTTAGAGAAGGTAAAAATGCATTCTCTACCAATCTTGCTTTTATGTAAACCTTTTGCAATATTTGACAGGTAATTCTTTTAATGTTTGTTTGCAAGTAAGTTTTGCAGGTATACTCATCTTGATAAGGTAGCTGATATAGTCACTTCCTTACCATTCGCCTGGTCAACTCTTTGTTGCTTTTGAGACGACATTAGTTGTTATCAACTCTGTCGCTAACAGGAGGTTGATTGTGACAGACGGCTGAGGAGCCGCCCATTTAGGGGGTTGTTTCACTAACTCCTCCGCCCACGAGACACTCCGAGGACCAGAGAGTGAGCAGCTGCAACCTATAGACATGACCAAGTGTCAACTTCAGCATAGCAACAACAAGGGGTTAGGACACAACAAGATGATCTGCAAAGTTTTGCCTTAAGTATAGCCAGAGGAGCATGGTTTAGTACAAACTGTACTTTCAGTGAGCTGATTTTTCCCCAACATTTTGGTTTCCGTTCTTCTGTTTGGTTGTTTTTGGAGTGTTATCCTATATATAGGATTGTGAGACCAAGCGACCAGAGAACAAATAGCACATAATTTCTGTAACTAAATAGCTTCAAATTTGATTAAGATTTTACACCATGTGATGAATCTTATTGTATGTAGTTTTGTATTTTTCTTCCCATCTTATCATCTTTTTATTGGATGTTTTGGAATTATAGTCTGTAATATTTTCTTTTGATAGTACCTGTTGAAACTACGTCACTTTTTGTATACTTCAGTCTTGTGCATATTACTTATAGATATTTACACTCTACTTCAAATTAAGATTGATGGGCTTCCTGTCATTTTTGATAATTTTGGAAACTGCTGTAATATTTGCACAAAAAAAGGAAACTGCTGTAATAATGTATACACAAGATGTTGGCAACAAAAAACATATATAATTCATGGTTGATTATTCGTTTTATGTCGTAACTATATGTTTCAAATGGAAGCTGAATAAAAAAATATATCCACTAGCAATATTTTTTTTCTAACTAACAATAAATTAGTTTTAAATGCATTTAAGGTTATAGCTATAGCTATACGTTTCAGCTTGAAACTAACATGAGATATACAAACGTTAGTTGATTTATTTACAATGGCGGATCGCTAAAGATGAAGGAGAGTCAAAAGTTGACTCCTATGACTTTTACAAATTCATCTCGGATGCAGTCTTTAGCACGTGAAAAAAAATGGTTGAGTATATGCGATGTTGACCCATTGCTCTAGATTCAAACTTGCCTTTTAAATCTCTTCTATATAATTTTCAATCGTTTGCAAATTTGTTTAATTATGACATGGTTAACACAGTTTTTCACAATAAATTATTAGGCTCCATTACACCAAAAACAATCCTTCGTAGGAACTAACAGTAAACATTTCATTTGTAGCTTGCCTAATTTGAATTAGAATCTTATTAGGTTTCAATTTTCAACAATTGAACCGGATTTCGTGGTCTGGTGGTAAAAGGAATTTCGGCTGAGGTGTCCGTCATCATGAGTTCGAGTCCCGATTATAACAGATTTAACATGGTTTCCGTTTGGTCTCCATGACTTTCCTCGCCAGTTCCGGTTGGACGCGGTGGAGTAATCGAACTAAGTGAGAGGTCCGGATACCTTGATTATCAAAAAAAAATTCAACTATTGTAATTAAAATAAAGAGAAAGAGAAAATGCAAAAAAAAATATTGTCGAATAGAAATAACAAACAACCACATCATCTACAACTTCTGTCAAAACTAATATCTATATCCGAATAAATTTAACCTTTCTGCACAATTTCAAATAGGCTAAACTGTATCACACTGATTAGTATTTTTACATATATCTTCCAAATCAAAACAAACATTGAAACTGTTTTAAAACAAAATATAGCAATTCTTTTTTTTTAATTAAGATTTAACTAAATTTTTATATTAAAAATTTGCAAAAATAGAAAAATAAAGAAATGAAAATATTCAAATAAATCATATTTTATATATAAAACAAATCTGCGCGTAGCGCGGACAAGAACCATAACATTTAAAAAATGACCAATGTTTTGAAAACGCGTTTCAGTGTGAGAAAGATATGGCCTCTTCAAAATGGTTTGGAGATATATGAGGAAAAGATAGTCTAGCGATTGCAATTTGTGTTTCAGAACACAATCGAGAGCACCAGATGAAAAACACATTTTATCCACCGTTTATGCTTCTATCACTTCTCCGCGTTAAACTTTGAAACCGCTTACAACGCTTTTGCCATCATCTTGTTCCTCTTCTTCTACACCCTCATCTTCAAATTCTACATACTCACTACTATCATTATTGTTCTCCTCTTCTTTAACACCATTTTTCTCCTCCGAGAAACTCGATTCTCCGGTCCATTTCAATGGAAAGAGTCAGGGTTTGAAACTGGACGTTGTTGAACGGATCCGGACATGTCGTAACTCATCTTAAATGATTTCTTGAGCGCTCTAGCCATATCTCTTCTACAAATATTAAATTCTAACAACAATATATTGATCTTGGTAAATTATTATTCAGCATAAAAACAAAACAACAATATTTTGCATGCAGGTTGTTTAGTAGTGTTAGGAGTTATGTGGGCAGACATGATCCTCCTCACTGAATGACTGTGTGTTATTCACCCCTTGCCCTCTTTTTCTTTTCAGGATACGCAGGTGTTTCTTGTTGTTCAAGTTAGGGCACAAGAGTAGGATTTGGGGGATGGGCATTACACCAGAACTCTCCGGCGAGTGGGAGGATTTCAGAGAAAACAGTATCCTTATTTGTGTGCCTATTCAAAAATTTAATGTTTGGAAAAGTTTGACTCCTTGATAATAAAACAGCTTTTTCAAAGTAGTGAACAATACAAAAGCGGGAATCATTCTGTGACTGGCCTGTCTAGACATTGGGTAAACAGGTAGCCTTCTGTTCATCAATTGCATACCCGCATTTGGAAGATCTAACTGGAATGAACCTCATAATGCCATGGATCATAAAGAATTAATGTTCACCTATTAAACTTTGATGTGTGTTTTTCAGGGTCCAGGAGAATGACGATGCATGCAAGCCTCCAGGAGATGTAACTACAGCCACTTACGGAAACTTTAGTGAGACGCAGACTGAATCGCAGGTTATAACTCTTTGCAATCAAGTCTGGGTAATAATAATCAGGTTTCTAAATCCACGTTCTAAATCTCTCTCTGTGATTGTTGCAGGTTGTTGGTTACGAGGAAGGTCTTTCCGGAAGGCAGATGCTTATCGATAGAGTTAGAACCACGAAGCAGCTTAACATAAAAAGAGATGAGAGTGAAGTGGTGTTTATTGGGGAGTCATTTCTATTGCTGCTGATCATTACGAGTTCTCGAGTGCCTACGATG
>OVBX01003473.1:0-11681 GCA_900406325.1 Erucastrum elatum | reverse complement strand
ATAATCTTGATCACAAAACTAAGATCTTAGTTTATCCATATTTATTGGTTATAGAACTCTGCACACTATATATGTTTGATATGTACGAATGCGCTGGAGAAAGATATAAAGAGAAGATGTATTAATAAAGTACTATTATCATATCTTGAACATATCAAGATACAACACAAGTAAGAGAAGATTACAAAGTAACAAGACAGGAGTATGGTAATAACAGCTTAGATCGATAGCTAGCCGTCTTTTATTATCTTATACTAAACCATACACTTCACGAATGATGACATATATAAACTCCCATTTCACTTGACGCTGCAACAGTAAAAAAGATTAACAGTCTACGTTAGGACATTAGAAAATCAAATCAAATCATGGTGTCTAGATCGAGTGATTAGCTAAGTAATTAATGAAAAATTCAAAAGAAAAAAAAAAGATCGAATGTGAACTTGCACTTGCAAAAAAAAACGAAAAGCGTACTTGTCGCAGTTGGTACTCATGGAGATGGGATAGGGAATGCTAACACTGCACTTTCCAGGAAGGCTAGAGGCTAGACTTGGGTTGATTCCCTGTGCAGCAGCCTTTAGACACTTGCATGCTTCTTGGCGGTCCGGTGTGGTTTGAGCCATACCATTCAATTTTTTGACTCCCGCACAGCATGGAGGTGGCACCGCCCCGCCACTCGAAAGGTAGGTTGCACATGGAGCTAAGCTACTTTGCACTGTGCCACATGTGATTGCAGCATCTACTGATGCGACAATGCACACCGTCAAAACAAGGCATGCAAAGAACCTAAGAGCAATAGCCATGGTGTTTTGATTCTCCTTTTTGTGATAAAAAATAGATTGATTTAGCTGAGTTTTGTTGTCTAGGCTTGTATTTTTCTGTTGGTTAGAAGTGTGTGAGGTGGTGATGTGTTTATATAGGGAAGGGGAAAGTGATGACTACAAGTAGATCGTTTGTTAGTAGTTGGATTGTATTTACTTCACTCAAATGTGCTTTAAATATATTTAAATATCATGATTTTGTTTACAAAAAGAGTGGGGTAGAATGTACATGATCTGAGATGTTTTTTTTTTTTGTAAATATGTTAAGCTAACATGATTTAGGCTAAAACCTTATAATATAGTGGTTTGTGTTGCCTTTTACGTTACCAAATAGATTCAAATCCACATAACATACATTTTCTTGATAAAAATAATATAAATGTGCTTTTGATCAAGAGATTCATAAAAAGGTTACACAATATTAATAATTAAACAATAAAAATTAGCAACGCAACAATATACAATCAGTAATTTTTTACCTAGGTTTAATATGTATCTAAAGCAGCAATATCTCATTCCCTCCAATTGAGTGCAATATGTAACCATGGCCTACGGCACATGTGTGTATCCTATACCAGATTGGCTTATATAATTATCAGCTATGTCATACACGTAACTTGATTTACTAATCAGTTATGTGTACTACGTTCGTAAACTAATGAACAAATAATAGTTCTTCGGCCTTTGAATATTGTTGCTTGTATTCATTCGAAAAAGGAATATTGTAGCTTGTAAGATACATGTTAACTATGGAAACACTAAGCAACTAATAGCCGTACCAAGCTGATTAAAGTCCATTACCGTCCAATTAATGTAATGTGTAATTAAGGGACACGTGTATCCAGAAATATAAATCACAAAAATCCCTGCTAGCTAAATCACATTCTCCGGTTCCACGTATATGTAATGTATTTATCATATATTTAATGGTGGTGTATCAAAAACAGACATGGTGGCATTTTATGCCCTGAAGGTGTTTGTTAAAAATTAAAATGTTGAATGAAACTAAAATTGTTCTACCTTGAATAAGCAAAAACATTTGATTTAATGATTGCTAAATGGCTATTAGACTCGCTTCCGGTGCATGTTTGATGGTATTAGATCAAATGGATCTGATGTTTGCTGCTTGATTGAATTTCTATTTCTTTCATGGAAGTGGATTATAGTGTATTGGTTGTGTCTAAACCTATAGAGAATTGTTTATTGCTTGATTTCCTCCATGAATTGCAGCTAATTGCTCTAGATCAATTCCCTTTGCATAGAGGTTCTCCATTCATCAATAGAATACTTGTCTTGTTCCTTGTTGACTTGAGTTAGAATCTTATTTACTTGTTACTTAGTCACTATCTCATTTTACTTTGGATGCCCTTGAATTAAAAATTACTTCGATTTTCATGCTTGTAGTCTCTACAGAAGTGGATTAACATTCAATATACTACAATTATATGTGCATACATTAGTATGATTAATCTATTGTGAACTTAATCCACATCAAGGTGTTTTTGAGTCTTTTTGGTGTTTATTAAATTTGTCTATATTATTAAAGTTGAAGTACACATTGAGAGTGTTTGGAAACTTGAATAGTATTCTTAATAAAATTTGTTTGAAAACATGAATAGTAGTAGAAATTAATACTTGTCAATTTTAGGTATTTTTTTTACATATTTTCATTATATTTCTAATCAACTCTAACCACTTCATCTAATATCTTTACTAAAGAAATTCACATCATTTATTACAGAACTACAAAACAAAATTTTATTTTATTTTTATTTTACATTCATTTTCTCACTTTTTTAACTATTCATTAATTATTTTACCATAATATTTTGATAGCATTTATTTACATATTAACTGTAATAATTTGACATATTTGAAAGAAATTATTCGATTTTGTGAAAAAAATTCAAAATGGATAACAATTTTTTATTTGTTTATATAATTAGTTAGACATAAACAGTCAGGTGCATGTTCAACTACGAGTTATTTCTTTCAGGTATCAAGTTTTTTTGAGTTTTGAAATTAGGCTTCAGTCAAATATTATAAATTTTCATATGGGGTTTCAAATCGAATCTTACCAAGTCAGGATGAATTCAGTTTTGATATATCTCTACCTACAAATACCAAAAAAAAACTAATGTAATTGAGGCTGGTTCAGATATGTATACTAAAAGTAATAATATTAACCGATTCAGTTCCAGGTATTTTAAATTCATACTAAACTTAACCAAAAAGTAACCAAAAATAACCATATTATCTTATTTTGATTCGGGATCGATTCTAATGTATAGAAACCTAAACATATTCAAATACTTATTCAATTAATTACATCATGACACATAAAATACATAATACTAATCATGAAAATCAAAAATATTAATTTATAGAAAATTAAAAATTAACATCCGCACGAGTGTTCGGGTCAATCTCTATTTCATGTTAAAACTTATTATGACATTTTTTAACTAAGAGCTTTCATATTAAATGCAAGAGAAATAAAAGAGTTTACAAGCTCACTGTACTATGTTTATACATATAATTGCCAATTGAAACCAGAGTTTGAAACCCAACAAGATCAGAAAGAACTCAAAAAGATCAGAAAGAACCAGACTTTGGTATTATGATGTTTTTTTTTGGGTATTATGAAGTTTTGTGTACAAAGAGCAATGATATGAGCAAAAACAAAAAAAAAATATTTTTGACGTTTTGGGCCAAGATCGGTCAATCCATGTTTATTATGGTCAATCTTTTGCTCGATCCCAAGATATCAGCCAATCTGTTTTCAGTCTGGTTGATCTCTTGGTCGAATCCGAATCTTGGTTCCGCGAGAAAAAAATGAAAATTTTGTTTTTCTGTATTGTTTTCCCCTAGAAATTTGTGTTTGACAAGTTTTGACTTATATCCCTTATATGATAAATGTTTGTTTTGAGTGGTTATTTTGATCCTTTCAAACTCTCCAGAGCCTAATTCGAGGTAAAAACTCTTGTCTGCAACTCAACGTCATGTCACAGCTTCAAGCAGAAGCATTAGCAGTTCGTGCACCTCTCTTCAATGCCAAGGCCCTTGGTTTCTCTAGTATCTGTCTCAAATCAGATTATCGAGTGCTACGCTCAGCAATCAACTCGAAGTTCCCTCCGGATGGACCAAAGTTTTCTGTATGATTTCACAACTCTGTAATCGAAGCTAAGCTTCATTGCTGACATTTCGAATGTTGCTTTCAACATCGATTTGTTTTGAAACGTTTCAACCCTCTTTACAGCATCTACCAAAGAACACTGTAAACTATTTCCAACATTGACAAGTTTTTTGCACTTAAGTCGACATGATCATCTTCTTCCGAGTTGCTCGAGTTTCCAGTGTCATCAACAAGGTTATCATCTCGAGGTGAAAATGAGGAAGTTTCACCTTGCTCATCGAAACACGATTCCTCCTTATCAAACTCAAGCTTGTCGATATTTCTATCGATAGGTGAAATAGACACACACAGCCTTGTAGAAGTTTTTCCACGTACATATGTCAGAATTTTTTTAACTTTTCGATCATTCCCAATGATAACTGGAGGACAGCCTAGTGTACTGATTAACTCCACGGGTAAGTAGCTCAGCTCAAGCTCGACATTGTTTTGGTCAATTCCAAACTCTTAAAAAGCCATAGTCTTTAGATCCTCAAAGGAACTTGTCAATTCCACAACAAGTACTCCACCTAGTTATTTCTTATCAACAGCAAATCCCCACCCTTTAATGAGATCAAATTTCCACACCCCACAAGAATCATAAAAATGCATCTTCTTCAACAAGAGATTAAAAAACTTGGGTGGTTTAAAAAAAAATTCTAAATCGTGTATTGGAGAAAAATAACACGATTTTTAAAACATTATCTTAGGAAACACGGAAATTTAGGATATAATAGATTTAGAATATATTCTGTTAACAGACGTTGGAGAGATTTAAGGAAAAGATACATTTCGACGTTGGTAAAACATACATTCTAGCATAATAGAATTTAGATAAAATGGTAGATTGTGCAACCTCACTGTCGTAGAAAATTGGTATTTTGATAGATTTTATAATTTCGAGTTCGTAGATATATTAGGAAGTAGTAGTTAATGAAAACTACCGTAGTTCGGAGATTAAGTAAATGGCAGCTGATTGATTCTACTATGGTAGAATTATAACTATTAGTAGGTTGTACGTTCTATCATAGATAGATGTAAATACAGTTAACCGAATATATAATCTACTGGCTCGTAGACAGTAGATCATGTTTTCTGCCATCGTAGATCAAATTATGAAATTGTGTTTGACTAATATTTAGTCAGGATACATATTTTTTATATGATGGTCTCTTGTTTATGTACATTTTGAATATTTTTTTCATATTTTTCTGACTTTTAAAATAATTGATATGAATTTTTAAAGTTAATCAAGAATATTTAAGTTCAAATCTGTAAAAAAAAAAAGAGATTTACGGCAGATGGACAATAATGGGAGAATTGCTAAAACCAACCTAAATATTGAAGTCAAATGCATTAGTGTATCCCAATTTCAGTAAAATGCAAAATCAACTTAAAGATATGATGAAAATACTATTTAGTCCTTATGACTAAACAAAAAAACGGAGTTGTATTTACGCTTCTATCCTTTTGGAAGTCTACATGTAGAAGAAGGAAGTCTACATGTAGAAGAAGAAAGTCTACATATTTTTAGACCTCCATCGAAGTCTAATTTATAGACTTGATGTGTAGTCTACACCAAATATTTATCTACTAATTTAGTTTTAAAATTATATAAAAATAATTATTGTGATAGATTTGAACTAATCATCAATATAATAGATAATATGAAGTAACTATATTAAAATTGTATATAACTGAACAATTTTAAGGAATATATATTAAATTGATAACCATGTGTTAAAAAATGTTCATAGTTTAGAAACAAAAGGTTGTAACATGTTATGTCTTTTAGTAGTAGATTTTTAGGGTTAGACTTTAGATTTTGATTTTTTTTTGTTTTATTGACTTAAATCTGCTTATTAATATTTAGTAGTTTATATTATGTGTAATTTTGATATTTGATACAATAATTGAGACTTTTTGATTATCAAGCAAAATATTTAGGGTTTGAGATTTGTGGTTTAGGGTTTCGTATACCTACAATAGAGTCTATATAGCTGGAGACGTCTTTTCAGTCTAAATATTTTAATTTTGTTTACAAAAGATCATTATTTTTAAACTAAGTTGAGTTCTTTGAGAATAAAAATAGAAAATCATATACTATAACTATTAAAGATAAAAAACGAATTTTATAAATTATATATTAAAATTATCAAAAAATAAACAATAATAAATATTGAAATTACCATAGTAGACTTTCTTAGAAGTCTACAAAGTTACAACAAAGTATACTCCAAATTTTAAATTTTGTAGACTCCAAAAGAAGTCTACAGTGTCGTAAATTTTAGCCTAGTTTCACTTTTGTCTCCATATATAAATGGAATTTACACAACTTCTCTCAAAAATGGCTGCATATCTCATTTCTCTCTAAAACTCTCTCACTTCTCTCTAAAACTCTCTCCATTCTCTCAAAAATTCTCTCACATATTTCTTTTAATATCTTGTTATTTTAGGTATTATGATTCATGGTTTTCATCTTCTCCTTTAAAAATGTAAGTTTTAGACGACAAACTCCCACAATTAGACTTTCTCCACCCATTCTCCGTATACGGCCGGTAACTGAGTCATTGTCTGCAAAAAATAACGTTTCACATAATTAACGAATAAATATTTCATGTTTCATAAAACTACAAAAGTAGACTTACAATTATGTTTACAGTTAACACCTAACAACATTGTGAAATCAAAAGTATTATAATTTCATAACTACAGCAGTTTTTCTTTTCAAAATCACTCAAACCCATTAGGATTAACTAACACACACTTTCAAACATAAAAATCTAGCAAAAACTTCATGAATAATATATAAATATAGTTTTAATTTATTTTCCTACGTAGACTGTTCAATCAGTCTACGAAAGTTTAGACGTTCGATTCAGTTTACATTTGTAGACAGTCAAATAGTTCTAATATTTGGGTTAGATTTTGCAATTGAAATTTTAACGGGTTACTTTTTTTTATTTGACCAGAACTCATCCAAGTTTTGACTTTATACATTTATACTTCCTTTTTAATCTACCACATTAAAAAGACTAGTTTTTGCTATTGACCAGAACTCATCCAAGTTTTGACTTTCGAAATTAGATTTCATATGTATTTTACATGTTTTAACTTTTTTGAAAAATGTTAATTTTGCAATTGACCATTGTTTGACTTTCTATGAGTAGATTAAAATGCACGTATACAGCTTGGTAGACTTCGCATAAAGTCTAACTTCAAAACTCATGGGTTGGTTTTAAAACTGACTTGTGCGCTGACAAAAAGACTGACGCGTATGTCTACACATTGGTGTAGACATATAAAACAGTCTACCATCGCGACACAGACTGAAAAAAATGGTGAAAACCATGTAAACAGTTACCTTTTCTGGTGTGAACCTTGATTCCAACCCTTTCAACCGTCCAAACTCTAAAAATGAGCAAAAAGAAGCATCTTTTACGATGCTGATGAAGAAACTCGAAAATATGAAATTTGAGATTATGAAAATAAGTTATGAGAGTTTTTAGATATAAATGTAGAGGAAACAAGAGGAAATGAAGAATTGTTGGCTTAAAAAGAGAAAAAAATGGTTATAAATTGAGTTTTTGAGCTTTTATGAGTTCAAAAATGGTGGTTGTAAAATTGATGATGATGACATTGTTGTAAATAAGAAAAAATGTTTAGGGTATAATAGGTTTTTTGTAATTTTCGAAATAATTAAGTAATTAAATAATAATGGCAATTTTGTAAATAATTCAAAAACATAATGATGATTTGGAACTTTTAAGGGTGGATAGTAATGACAAAAAAAGAGATTGGTTTTGCAATTGACTTCAATTTTTAGGTTGGTCTTGATAAAAGGCCTAATATAATTGTGTTTTTATCCCTTTTTAGCAATTTTTGTTTTTAAACGATCACTTCCAGTGCATTAGAATTATTTACAATGCGGACCGAGATACCCTGTCCTGGTTGGGTATCCGGAGTCAACGAGATAATATTTTCCAGGAGGAGGATGTGGGAAAGAAGCTTCATTCCTCGCACAATGAGTCAAGACCTTTGAATCATGTGCTCTACCAGGTACTCCAACATATGTATATATGAACTTCATATCGAAGTTACATATGGCAAGAACATTCATCGTGGCTCCTTTTCTGCCAATATATGCTTCTGCATTCTGAGCTGGAGGACGAACCGGGACATGCGTTCCATCAAGTGCTCCGACACAATCTTTGAAATGAAGCCAATACTGACGATCATCCCTCACATAAGGACTCACTCCTTCAAACTCGCCTTCTTGGGGTCTTAGTGTATCTGCTGCAAACTTGAGAAGAGCACTCAAGACATCATCAAGATTCCTTTGTGCCGTATCCAATGATCTTTGATACCTTTCAGCAATAACCCGCTTAGTCATATCTTGACCAACAACCTCAAGAAACATCGCAAAAGATTCCTCGAGGTAGACATTGTGAGACTCTTTCAATCCATACAAAACACAGCAAGTTCTATTTATAAAGACAGTTCTATACACAAACTCAAGTTCCATACAACCTAAAGACAGTTCTATACACATAAACAAGATCACAAATGCAAACAAGAGAGGGTCTGAGCTTACATCTCTTGCCATCGAGAGAGTGAGCTTTGGAGATGGTTTGAGCTTGTGAGCCTGAGACCTGCGAAAAATAAAAACAGAAAGAATAAGTACATAAAGCTATCATCACTTCATCAAACACATGAACCTAGAGCAAGAAACCATCACTAGCATATATCAAAGATAAAAAAAAAACAAAAAAAATATAAGAACATGAACCAGAGCAACTGTAAAGACTACACTTCAACGATGCTTCACACAATTAACAGCTGAAGATGCTGTGGAGAACACAAAAAAATATAAGAACATGAACCAGAGCATCAGACTCAAACAAGATCAGATCATATTATTCAGTAGCATCACACATCACACATACAAACAGAAAGTGTAGATTTTAATAATAGTAAAACAGTACTGCTAGTCTCAGTTCTCACTCTAAACACACACTAAAGATTACCAGTTATATATCTTCAATAGCTTATGAAATTCTATAACCCTCAGAACTTAACCTAGCATACGAAAATGGTAATCATGGTGACAGACAGAGAGATGTAAACGGGACAAGAAAAGTTGAGAGAAATTTTGACAAACCTCTTTCAAAGAATTAACAAAGTTCCACTTGACAGAATCTTCTCCTTCACAAGGAAGCAGTACGTTGGTAGGATATCCCCTGAAGTGTATCTGCAAGTAAAAAAGTTTCTAAAAACCTCAAAGAACAGCAAAAGATAATTTAAAAAAAAAAAGAAAACTAAGGTTTGTGTATCATAATTCAGTGTCTCTCAAACAAAAGAAGCTGATGAAGTTGAGAGATAGAGAGGAAGGTTACAGTGAAGTTGAGACACAGCTGAAGATGCTATGGAGAAGCCTGAGAGAGCCTGAGCCAAAACAAACAAAGATAAACAATCCTTTACTTCAAACAAATAAATATGTACTACTAGAGAAACCTCTAAAACTGTATCAGTCTCCACTACTCATATCTGTACTACTCAAAAGAAACATGAATACAACAAAACCACAAAATGCGTATAAGTTTTCTAAACAAGCAGAAGCACAAGAGAAACAATACTGTGATATAAAATGATAACTTACGTAGTTTAAGAGTGTGAGACCAAATGAGAGTGAGAGCTTGAGACACAGACACAGCCGAAGATGCTATGGAGAAACTGAGAGCTTGAAACTGAGAGAGATCCTGAAACCCATAACGAGGAAACTCATACCACACAAGGGCAAAAAACAATGAGAACGTGAATAGCAAAACCCAACTTCGTACGTGATTAACGATGAGAGACGAAGCTTGAGCTTTATGAACATGACGCCATCTTGAGCTATTAATCAATTACTGCAAACACCAAACAAGACAAACCCATCAAACATATGAATAGCAAAACCCAACAAAGCTTGAGCTTTATGTAAGAGGAACTCACACATGAACAAAACATAAGCTTAGAACCGAGATGGAGAGCTTGAGAGAGATGGAGAGCTCGAGATAGATCGAGATGGAGAGAGGGTCGACAGCTTGAGAGAGGTGAAGAGCGAGCTTGAGAAGCGTTGGAGATGGAGAGCTCGAGATCGAGCGAGATGGTGATGGAGAGAGGGTCGAGCTTGATAGAGGTGGAGAGCGAGCTTGAGATGCGTTGGAGATGGAGAGAGCTCCAGATGCGTATGTGGAGTAGACGAGGGAGCTCGAGAGGCGTCGTCTGTGGAGGAGACGAGGGAGCTCGAGAGGCATCGTCTGTGGAGGAGAAGAGAAAGCTCGATATGGGTTTGGTCGAAGAGAGGTCTAAGCTCGAGGACGAAGAGGTGAGAGAGCTCGAGGTCTGTCTATCGGAGAAGAGAGAGAGAGCTCGATGAGATCTTCAGGTCTGCGCAGAGATGAGAGATGAGAGAGCTGCGACTGCGTCAAATTAGGGTTAGGTATATTTGTAAATAATCAAAAAATTAAGGGCAATTGTGTAAAATAAACCTTTGAACGCAGTTTTTTCATCGCAGACTCTAATATTTTCCGAGTTCGTATTTCATCAAAGAGTCGACACAGCGTCTCGACGCGGACGCAGACGCAGTGACAGCGGTAACGAAACGAATAAGAATTTTTGAAAAAATCGCCGCAGACGCAGACTCAGTAACCTGCGACGACCAAACGAACATCACCTTTATGCATATTTAAATAATTGGTTTACGAAACCAAAACCATTCTTTTATCTTAGCGTCACTCTTCCCTTCTATACGTGTAGTGTAGCTTTGTGTTCTTGTTGATTCGATATATGAAATACTTGCGATTTATTGTGCAGTTGCAGCCATGACCGGTCCTGAAATTTGTGGGGGTTGTAGATGATTTGGTAAATATTTTAATAATTTTCTTTATCAATTTGGAGATTTATATCTATGTCACTTTTCCAAAAAAATATCATAACTGACCCTGCTTGTAGTATACTTTTAAGAATAAAACCTGATAGTATGGATAGTGTTACAAACCAGATTCTCTTGTAATTTCGTTAAGACCAACAACCAAACAGATTCAAATCCATATAATATACATTTTGTTGATAAAACATTGTAGATGTTTTTGATCAAGAGAAATATTAATAACTAGATATGGACCCGTGCGTCGCACAGGTTTTATANTTTTATTTAATGTTTTAATTTATTGCATGATTTTGTATATATTGTGTGAAAATTATTCTAGATATAAAAATTATTTTTTTTCACAAAAGTTTTGGTCAGTACTCATACTTCAAAAATCATGGAGCATAAGTGATGTGAGTTATTAGCAACTCTATACATAAGGTAAGAGGAAAAAATATTATCNGTGAGTTATTAGCAACTTTATACATAAGGTAAGAGGAAAAACTATTATCAAAAATTCAAATCGAATTCAACGTAAAGAAATACGAAATAAAGTAAAATACAAAGAATTTAAAATTTGAATCAAGCAGATTGAGTTGATGACAACTTCATCCACTTTCTTAAGCTCTTAATATAATGCATGTTTGTATTAATTTTATATGTTATTTTTCTTGTTCAAGCATATATTAATACTTTCATGATAATTTAGTAATATTTTTTGTTATCATTGTAAGATCTTGAATTTTTTTTAAGTACACTCGTTTGCATTTATCTA
>OVBX01003469.1:5133-16833 GCA_900406325.1 Erucastrum elatum | reverse complement strand
ATCAACATTTTGATCAAACCTTTGAGAAGTTTACCATGGGTGGTGCTGAAGAAGAAAGAAGGAGAAAAACGAGCTTATATCGAAAGAAATCGTGAAGAAGACAATATACATTTGTGGAATGGTTATTTCAGTGACACTCCAACGTATCCTGAAAATTTATTTTGATGACGTTTTAGGAAGAACAAGCCATTATTCATGTACATTGCTGATCGAATCTCCAACGAAGTTGAATTCTTTCACCAAAAGAAAGATGGTCTTGGAAGGCTTGGTCTCTCAACACTCCAAAAGTGTACAGCTGTCATTCGTGTCTTGGCATATGGTAGTGCTGCTGATACGGTCAACGAATACTTCCAGCTCGGTGAAACAACAACTCGGTCATTTTTGGAGAATTTTGTGGAAGGAATAACTAAGTTGTTTGGCGATGAGTACTTAAGGAGACCAATATCGGCTGATCTTCAACGTCTACTTGACATTGGAGAGTATCCTGGATTTCCCGGGATGATAGAAAACATTAATTGTATGCATTGGGAGTGGAAGAATTGTCCCCACCGCTTGGAAAGGGCAATATTCTCATGGTTCGGGTAAACCAACAATTGTTTTAGAGGCGGTTTCTTCTTATGACCTCTGGATATGGCATGTGTTTTTTGGACATTCATGTACCTTAAATGATATCAATGTTGTTGATCGCTCACCTGTTTTTGATGATATAATAAATGGTTGAGCTCCTCGAGTATATTTCTATGTCAATGGAAGAGAGCACCGCATGGCTTACTATCTTATCGTTGGTATTTAACCGCGATGGGAAACTTGTATCCAATTTATTCATATGCCAAAAGGACCGAAAGCAGTTTTATTTGCTCAACGTCAAGAAGCTGTCCGAAAGGATGTCGAGCGTGCTTTCAGAGTCTTGCAAGCTCGCTTTGCCATAGTTAAAAATCCGGCACGGTTTTGGGATAAAGTCAAAATTAGGAAGATAATGAGAGCACATATCATACTCCATAATATGATAGTAGAAGACGAACAAGATGGAGACACTAAATTTGATGTTTCAGAGTTCCAACAAGGAGAAGACACCAGAAGTTCACATATCGATCAATATTATCATAGAGAGCCTTCAAATATTGTTGGGGTCAAAAACGGCCACGATAAAATTAACGTCCAAATTTCCATAAAAATAAACGTAAATATTGAAATAAAAACATTCGTAAAAAATATTTTACGAGGAATTTTACGGAGAAATCTTGTTTTAAAATACTAGAGCAGTATCGAAATTAAAACAATGATTTCTTAAAACAATGGAAAAACATAATCCTTGATCCAAACATTCGTAAAAACTGTCGAAGGTGTATTTCCAAAAGGTATCCAAGCATTCAAACCTCTACGAAGAACTTTGCGACAAGATCATGTTTTTGTCGTAAAACTGAAGCTTGAATGCTCGGACAACGGGTTCTCAAAATGAGGACTTCAGTCCACGGAACAAGCTCGCTCAATACGAAGCTCGCTTAATACCAACAGTTCACTCGCGATAGGGAGTGAGCTACAATAAAGCTGGGTCGCTATAGTGAGTGAGCTACAGGAAAAGATGGGTCGTTATAAGAAGCGAGCTCCGTATAAAATTTGGGTCGCTATAGGGAGTGAGCTACAGGAAAAGCTGGGTCGCTATAGGGAGCGAGCTCCGTATAAAAGCTGGGTCGCTATAGGGAGTGAGCTACATGAAAAGCTAGGTCGCTATAAGGAGCGAGCTCCGTATAAACGCTGGGTCGCTATAGCGACCGAGCTCCGTATAACGCTTGGTCGCTATAGCGACCGAGCTCCGTATAAACGCTTGGTCACTATAGCGACCGAGCTTCGTATCAAGCTCGGTCGCTATAGCAACCGAGCTCCATATCAAGCTCAGTCGCTATAGAGACCGAGCTCCGTATAAGGCTCGGTCGCTATAGCGACCGAGCACGGACAAAGTTCGGCCGCTATAGCGACCAAACATGCATGCATCGCAATCTTTCTGTAGCGTCCAAAGTCTTCTGAAACGACTATACGACGTAAAACTATGCACTCTCAACTATCCTTATAAAAATCCGCCGTAAGCTACAGCTAACCATTTCTTGATTTCTCGATCAAATGGGATCATCAGCTTGGTTTACAATAAAACCGCGGAAAATTAACTTTATCGGAGAAATCGTAACAAACGTCTCAAACCAAAAGACGGCCCAAAGGGTCCTAAACTTGATTTGAGGCCCACTTACGATTTCTTAAAATCCCATAAACCTTGCAACGGTTTATGCTGGGAGATAAACATCAGTTTCTGCGGATAAATAGAATGTTTCCGCAAATAAATGGAAAGTTTCTGCAGATAATCATGAAGATCGGAAAAAATGAAATATCTCCATTTTTCAGACTATGACGGCTTAAGGGTAAAAGAAGAAGGCATAAACCGACCTAGGAGGGAATATATAAGGAGCTCAAGGGCGAGAGGCATGAGGGGCTTTTTTCAGAGCAAACTTAGCACTTAGAGCATTTAGGCAATTTTCCGTTTTTGTTATTCGAGCTGCGACTCAATTATGTTTAGCCACCTTCGGGTATTAGACTAGGAATCTCGACGACAGCTCTCGTAGCCGAAGCACGTTACACTGTTGTCATGCTCAAATGCGAATTCGGAATAAAACCTTTCTTGTTCTCTTTATGATTTCTTATTTACTTTTTCTCATTTATTTTTCGTATTTTGATTGCTTGGCGTGTGGTTTCTCAGATATCCGAGACCTCATGGAAATTAGGGTTTTCCAACTTTCCTTATTCATACGAAATATTGACGGTGCGAATTTGAGTTCCCACAGTTTNGGGGGGGGGGGGGGGTACAGATCCATCTTACTCGTAACCAGCAAACGCTCGATCACACATGACTATTAACAATAAAACGGACTTGCAAACTCCTCAAAACGGAGCAGACAAGGACGCTTTGAACACTCCAACAGCGGATGTATCCACGGCTAACACACCTGCTAAGGCTGGGATGCTCAACGAGTTCAAGAAAATGCTCTCCGCCTAGAAAAGAGGTTGGAAAAACATGATAAACTCGTAGAAACCTTGACTATACAGGTTCAAACCCTAACGGCAAGGACTCCATACGAAGCTCGGTCGCTATAGCGACCAAGCCCAAGCACAACCTTGGTCGCTATAGCAACCGAACTCCATACGAAGCTCGGTCGCTATAGCAATCGAGCCCAAGCACGAGCTCGGTCGCTATAGCAACCGAGCCCCAAAACAAGCTCGGTCGCTATAGCGACCGAGCACCAAAACAAGTTCGGTCGTTATAGCGACCGAGCACCGACACAAGCTCGGTCGCTACAGCGAGCCAAGCTTGGTTGCTATAGCGACCCAGCCCCAAGGTGAGTCCTCCTCTGCGTTCTCCTTTGAATCCTCTTCGAAACGCCTTTCGTTTTGTCTCAAACGGAGTTTTCGTTAAGATTTTACGACGAAAACAAGTGGGACTCGTCTTAGGCTCCCTTCCACTCGCTATAGCAACCAAGATGACATCCTCACTCGCTATAGCGAGGCAGCAGGCCTAAAAGGAGTCCTCCTATTTTTCTCCTTTGAATCTTCTTCGAAACACTTTTCGTTTCGTCTCAATCGGAGTTTTCGTTGAGATTTTACGACGAAAACAAGTGGGACTCGTCTTGGACTCCCTTCCACTCACTATAGCGACCGAGCTCCGTATAAACGCTTAGTCAGCAGATAAAGTTTGGTCGCTATAGCGACCAAACATGCATGCATCGCAATCTTTCCGTAGCGTCTAAAGTCTTCCAAAACGACTATACGACGTAAAACTATGCTCTCTCGACTATCCTTATAACAATCCGCCGTAAGCTACGGCTAACCATTTCTTGATTTCTCGATCAAATGAGATCATCAGCTTGGTTTACAATAAAACCGTGGAAAATTAACTTTAAGGAGAAATTGTAACAAACGTGTCAAACCAAAAGACGGCCCAAGGTGTTCTAGACTTGATTCGAGGCCCACTTGAGATTTCTAAAAATCTCATAAACCTTGCAATGGTTTATGCTTGGAGATAAACATTAGTTTTCGCGGATAAATATAAAGTTTCCGCAAATAAATGGAAAGTTTCCGCAGACAATCATGAAGATCAGAAAAATAAAATATCTCCATTTTTCAGACTATGACCGCTTAAGGGCAAAAGAGGAAGGCATAAACCGACGTAGGAGGGAGTATATAAGGAGCTCAAGGGCAAGAGGCATGAGGGGCTTTTTTAGAGCAAACTTAGCACTTAGAGGATTTTGGCAATTTTCCGTTTTTGTTTTTCGAGCTGCGACTCAATTAGGTTTAGCCACCTTCGGGTATTAGACTAGGAATCTCGCCGACAGCTCTCGTAGCCGAAGCACATTACCTTGTTGTCACGCTCAAACGCAAATTCGGAATAAAATCCTTCTTGTTCTCTTTACGATTTCTTATTTACTTTTTCTCGTTTATTTTTGTATTCTGATTGCTTGCGTGTGGTTTCTCAGATATCCGGGACCTCAGGGAAATTAAGGGTTTCCTACTTTCCTTATTTATACGAAATATTTACGGTGCAAATTTCGGTTCCCACTATTATCGGCAATATGATGGCTGTTCGAACTACAATGCGTGATACAAAAAGAGTTGAACGACTCAAAGCTGATATGGTTGAACATGTATAAGACAAATTTGGACGTGATGAAAAAAACAACTGAGTTCGGAATGTTTCTTTTAAATTATTCTCTTTTTCTTTTTTATTATTTTTTTTTATTTTAAAATCTATGATTTAAATATTAAATTTTAATATGTTTTATAATAAGTAAATTTTACCTTAAATATAGTAATGTTTAATATTTTTAAAAAACTTATAAATGAGCAACTTGCATTGGGGGACAATTATTTAGAGGTGGCTTATCTCAAGTTCTTATACACATTTATTAATAAAAAAGTGAATAAGCTCCCGAAAGAGTGGCTAGGGTTGAGGGTGTTCTAAGGTAGATCATGTAAACTTATAGGATTGTGTAATAAATTTCAATTTGTATTTTACAAAACTTCAAATAAATTAAAAGAAACTTTCTGAGTACATTCCAATTGAGATATTTGAGTTTTTTTCTCATACGGAATACCAAATCAGTTTTATCAATTTATGAAATGTCAAACTTGTACTAGTTGTACCAGTAATACTCGTCTAATATATAATAAAAATTATATCAGCTTTTTATATAGGGAAATTTACCAAATATAACCTATAAGTTGATTTTAACCTTAAACATATGTCCCTACTTGAATCAAATAGAAAAATAACATAAAAGTCTTGTGAAATTACAGCCAGACCCTTGTGACCAAACCAAAAAAACATAAATCAGTTTTACCAATATAAGTAAGTCTTCTGAGTCGTCTGAGACTCTAGAAGTCGTCCAGACGACTTCCATGGAAGTCGTCTTGTGTAGTTGATCTTAAAAATAAATTATAAAAAAAATTAAAAAATATTTTGACAAGTGAAAAATTAAAATCATGTTATTATAAACAGTTTTAATTGATGTAAATTAAAATATAATAAAATATAATAATTTTCAACATAGATGAGTGAAAGTGGTTAATCATGATATTCTTTAGTTTTAGGGTTTGACAACATATGTTGTTGCATTGTATGTATTGTTAGGGTTAGATTTTGGAAAGCTTGAATGATTTTCTGAAAAAGTAATTTTTACATATATGTGTTTGTTTCAGTTTACAGTAAACACTTTTTAAGTTAATTTGATTTTTTTGAAATGTTTAGATAGTTAATTAAGATTAGGGTTGTGTTTAGGATCTAGACGACTTAATTTTAAGTCGTCTGTTGAATTATTAAATTTGGACGACTTAATTTAAGTCGTCCAATTTTTTTTTAAAAATCGCTTCCATGAAGTGTTTAGTTACTTAATTTCAGTTAAGAATTATGTTTAGGGTCTAGACGACTTAATTTTAAACCAGACGGCTTTATAAAACTTACTTCTAGGAAGTCTTCTATTTTAGTTTCCCCCTAAAAATATTTTAGTTTCCCACTAAATATATTAAAGTCTTCTAGACAACTTAAAATTAAGTCGTCTAAAGTCGTCTGAATAAAAACTATTTAACCTAATTTGATTTATGTGTCTCCCTATATAAATAAATTTTACACATTTTCTCCCATTCTCTCAAATGGCTACAACAAAAATGTAATGTTCATCTCCAACCTCTCTCTAATATTTTTGACCTTATAAACACCCATGTTTATATAAATTTATTTTTTTGTCTCATGTCTTTCTCACCAATTTATCTTGTTTTTACATGTTTTTCATCACATATTTTTCATATTCCACTCATTTAAAGATGAATCTATTAATTTTATAAATGTATTTTTGTGTGTTTTTCCTTCTCGTGAATTTCAGGAGCAACTGGCTGACACCCAAGCATCTGGAGCACTAGTTGTCTCAAACTCGGTTGATATGGAGAAGGGGTTACAGCAGATACAAGGTTTCATGAAGGAACAGACGCAGGTTGGGGATGAGGAAGTGATGGAGTGGGAGGAGATCAAGGCTTCTTGCCGAGCTGAGGGCTATGACTTAGATGCAGGGGATGATCTCCCAGAACTCACTGAGGAAGAGGAGGCCGCTCTGAACCAAGAATTGGAGGATAATGCAGCGCTTCAAGATAAGGTAGAGGAGAGCGAGTCTCTGGACAGGAAGGTGGAGGCAGGCGATGAAGAAATCAAAAAACAAATGACAAAGAAACGGCTATTTAAGGCGCCTCCGAGTGTAGCGGCGAGCAACAAGATGCGTGTGGTCAAC
This sequence comes from Erucastrum elatum, assembly GCA_900406325.1. Taxonomy (NCBI): domain Eukaryota; kingdom Viridiplantae; phylum Streptophyta; class Magnoliopsida; order Brassicales; family Brassicaceae; genus Erucastrum; species Erucastrum elatum. The sequence goes on along the minus strand of OVBX01003469.1, from coordinate 10,015 downwards.
GCGATTGCTTCTCCTCGGAAAAAAGCTATGGCAAAGACAGGTAACCGCGCTGGCGACGGTAGGAACCAGAGGGACGGAAAGGGTGCTTCACACCCACATCCAAGTCATCCGAACCCATAATTTTATGGATAGTGATTTTTTGAAGAAGTTCACCCCGATACAGCAGGAGGTCTCTGTTTGTGGGGATTTTATTTTCACTGTTTGTTTTCAAATAAGCTCTATGAGCATAGATTGTTTAGCTGAGGTTTTGGCTAGGTTGTGTTTTATTTGCTTTCCTGTTGGTGTTTTGGACAGTCGAACTGTTCTGTTTCAATATTGGAATAAACTTGGTTATCTTGGTTACTGGTTCTGGGGGTGGCTTACCCGGTTAATATTCTCACAGTCCTTACTAGTTTTTGTTCTTTCGAGAGTTCAGAAGAGTCGGGATTGGTACATGGTTATTATCTTTTGTGGGTTCAACTGGTGTTATGGTGGAGAAGGAAGGGGTTGGGTCTCTGGTATTTTTTATAGTCAGAAAGGTTTTACTGGACACGGTGTTACTTTTGTAAGGTTCAATACGATAGAAGTAATAAAGTGTTCTTATTGTCATCTCGTTCCTGGGTGTGTGTGGGACTCAGTTCTCAAACGCTGGGCTTCGAATTGTTTTGCGGCTTCAAGCCTTTTTATATTGATTGGTGGTCGGTTTTTTAACTATTATTGGACTGGGCTTCCAATTAATTTGTGGCTTGGTATTACACGGGTTTATAAGGATCAATGGAGGAGCTGGATGTGGCAGAATGGAGAAATATATACGTTCTCCTGTCTTATGATTTGGTTACTGATGTTTTTTGGTATGGGTGATCCTTTGTTTTACAGCTATCTCATGTACCTGGACAAATCGTTGAAAGTTAGGATATATATACGCAATTTTTTTTACTTTCAAATGGAACATCATGGAATTTCCTCTTCGAATTGTGGGTTTCTAATGGCTGAGACTGGATGTGGTTTACACAATATAGAGAGGATGTTATTTACAGGGTTTCTTCATACCCGTCTCTTAGCTCAAAAGAGTGATCAACATCAAAATTTTTATGAAGGTCTTAAGTTGGAATTGTAGAGGTATGGGAAGCAAATGGACTATTAGTTATCTTCATGAAATATGGCATCAACACAAACCCGATTTTTTATTTTTATCGGAAACGAAACAAGATTTTAATTTTGTTCAAGGGTTTCAGTCGCATTTTGGATATGACAATTTAAGAACGGTGGACCCAAATGGTTCGAGCGGAGGGCTGGCATTATATTATAATAATGAGTTCCAAGTTACTATCTTATATTCCAATCCTCGAATGATAGATGTGGAAGCGGAGACATTGGGAAAGAAAATTTATATGACCTTTGTATATGGAGACCCAATTCAGAAGCTTAGGGATCAGGTGTGGGAACGATTAACAAGATATGGTATCTCACGAGACGAACCATGGTTTATTATTGGCGACCTTAATGAGATTACGGGAAATCATGAAAAAGAAGGGGGACTGCTGCGTAGTGCAGATTCTTTTGTATCTTCTAATAATATGATACGCAACAGTGGACTTTTGGAATTTCCGGCACGAGGAAATAAATTATCCTGGCAAGGACGAAGAAAAGTTAATGGCAAAGCGACGATGATCCGGTGTCGTCTAGATCGCGCTTTGGCGAACGAGGAGTGGCATTCAATGTTTCCAAATTCATATACAGAATATTTAAAACTAGTGGGTTCGGATCACCGACCGATCGTGGCATATTTGGAAGACAAGGTGGTTAAACGCAGAGGGCAGTTTCGGTTTGACAAAAGGTGGCTTGGAAGGGAGGGTTTCATGGAGTCTATTACCAGAGGTTGGACAAGGGAGTTGCGGAAATCAGGGGATGCCAGGGGAGATGTCGTGTCAAGAATTATTAATTGTAGACACGAGATTTCTACCTGGAACAAAAATAATCCCCCTTATGGAAAAGAGAAAATTGCAGAGCTTCAAAAGGCTTTAGAGGAAGTCCAAACAGATGACAATAGATCGCAGGAGGATATTCTTGAGGTGTCTAGGAAATTACAAGACGCATATAAGGATGAAGAGGAATATTGGCATCAAAAAAGTCGAAATACCTGGAATACGGCAGGAGATCTTAGTACAAATTTTTTCCATGCATTGACAAAGCAAAGGCGAACGCGTAATCGTATAGTGGGATTATATGATAATCATGGAAATTGGGTCGTGGAGGAAAATGGAATTGAGCGAATCGCAGTGGGATACTTTGATGATCTCTTTAGTACAACATCGCCTTCGGAATTTGATGAGTTTTTAGATGAGATTCAACCATCTATCTCTCAACAAATGAACCAGCGATTAGTGCAGCTTGCTACGGAGGAAGAAGTGCGACAAGCATTATTTATGATGCACCCGGAAAAGGCTCCGGGACCAGATGGAATGACGGCACTTTTTTTCCAACATTCGTGGCATCTCATTAAACAGGATATTTTGGAATTGGTCAATAATTTTTTGACTACGGGAAAGATGGATGAGCGATTAAATTTTACAAATATATGTTTGATTCCTAAAACGGAGAGACCGACAAGGATGACAGAACTTAGACCTATAAGTCTATGTAATGTAGGATATAAGATTATTTCAAAGGTATTGTGTCAGCGGCTCAAGGCTTGTCTTCCGATGCTGATATCGGAGACACAGTCGGCATTTGTTGCCGGGAGATTGATTTCAGACAATATTCTTATTGCACAAGAAATGTTTCATGGACTAAGGACAAATAAATCTTGCAAAAATAAGTTTATGGCGATTAAGACGGATATGAGTAAAGCTTATGATCGAGTGGAATGGAGTTTTATTCACGCTTTACTTCAAAAAATGGGTTTCGATCATCACTGGATCAAGTTGATGATGGAGTGTATTTCTTCGGTCCAATATAGGGTCCTTTTAAATGGACAACCTCGCGGACATATAGTCCCGAATAGAGGATTACGCCAGGGTGATCCGCTATCTCCTTATTTATTCATTATGTGTACGGAAGCTTTAATAGCAAATATTAAAAAGGCGGAAAATGCAAAACAATTGACAGGAATAAAAGTGGCAAGGGCTTGCCCTCCAATATCTCATCTGCTCTTTGCAGACGATAGCCTGTTCTTTTGTAGAGCGCAAAAAGCGGAGTGCCAGGTAATATTGGCAATCCTTAAGGAGTACGAAAAGGTCTCGGGTCAACAGATCAATTTTCAAAAGTCCTCGATTCAGTTTGGACATACGATAGAGGAGGATGTTCGGCAGGAGCTTAGGGATGTTCTGGGAATTCAAAATCGGGGAGGAATGGGAACATATTTAGGAATTCCAGAAAGTTTAGGTGGCTCAAAAGTCCAAGTTTTTGGCTTCATTCAAGAACGATTAAATAATAGAGTTAATGGGTGGAGTTTTAAATTCTTTACGAAGGGAGGCAAAGAGGTAATTATAAAATCGGTGGTAGCTGCTCTACCCAACCACATTATGTCCTGCTTCCGCATCCCGAAAACGGTAATGAAGAAACTCACGAGTGCGGTAGCTCAATTCTGGTGGAGCCCCAGCGGAAATACCAAAGGGTTACACTGGAAATCGTGGGATAAGGTGTGTTTACATAAGGATGAAGGAGGACTGGGGTTTCGAGACTTGACAGATGTCAACACAGCCATGCTTGGAAAGCAACTTTGGAGATTTATAGAGAAACCAAATTCTCTATTTTCTCGTGTTTTTAAAGGTCGGTATTTCAGGAATACTTCACCCCTGGAACCGGCTAGATCGTACTCGTCCTCCTATGGATGGCGTAGTATAATCTCTGCTAGATCTCTGGTTAGCAAAGGACTAATCAAAAGGGTGGGAACAGGGACTTCTATATCAGTATGTAATGATCCCTGGCTCCCAACCAACCGCCCGAGACCAGCAAACAAAAAACAAAATGTTCTCTTACCAGATCTCACGGTCGACTCTCTTATTGATAGCTCGTCTCGTACTTGGAATTCTTTGGCTTTACAGGATATAATGGAACCTGAGGATGTTAAGATTGTGAAAAGTATACCTTTGAGTAGGGTGCAAATAGCCGACAGAGATGGATGGCACTTTACAAAGAATGGAAAGTACACAGTCAAATCAGGATATCAAATAGAAAGAGCATATCCAGACAGGGAGACTGGGATAAATGAGTTTGGTCTAACAGTTAATGATCTTAAAGCACATTGCTGGAAAGTGCGTTGTCCACCCAAAATGAAGCACTTTCTGTGGCAGTTGTTGTCAGGATGTATAGCTGTTAGGAAAAATCTCAAATCTCGGGGTATTAAGGGAGATATTGGTTGCGACAGATGTGGAGGGGCGGAGGAATCAATAAATCACGTATTTTTTTAATGTCCACCAGCAGTCCAGGTTTGGGCCCTATCGAGGATCCCTACACATCCAGATTCATTCCCGGGACAGTCTTTGTTTACGAATATGGATTACTTATTCTGGCGAATTAAACCAGCACCGGATGACCATCTGTTTGCATGGATACTGTGGTATATATGGAAAGGCCGAAACAATAAGGTTTTCAGTAATTTGGATATGGATCCTAGGGACACACTTAATTTGGCTATGACTGAATCTTTACTATGGGCAGATGCACAACAAACTATCATTCACAAGACTCAGGTTTTGGAATCATCTGAACAGGTTCTACCGCCCAGAACGGGACGGTGGTGCTTTACGGATGGCTCGTGGAAAATGGGAGATGTCTTCTCTGGTCAAGGCTGGTACAGCACGTTAGAAGGTTTTGAAGGTTTAATGGGGGCGCGAAACGTAAGGGCCAGTCAGTCATCTTTACATACGGAGGTGGAGGCACTCATTTGGGCAATGGAATG